>MU693543.1:6979-17480 GCA_026770625.1 Nicotiana glauca
AGTCCATGAAAGCTCCTAACTTCAGTTATACTCTTAGGTTTAGGCCATTCTTTTATTGCTTTGGTTTTCTCTTCATCAACCTCAACTCCTTTAGAAATAACTACAAAACCCAAGAAATTCACACAATCCACATAAAAAGTACACTTTTTAAGATTAGCAAATAAAAATTGATTTTAAAGAACTTCAAAAACTTGTTTTAGGGTGTTCTACATGCTCTTCTAAAGTATTAGAAAAGACCAAGATATCATCGAAGTACACCACAACAAATTTTCCATGAAAATCCTTAAAAACATGATTCATTAATCTCATGAAAGCCCGTATTTGGTCTTAAAAGCAGTTTTCCATTCATCTTCAGGATTCATTCGACTCTGATGGTAACCACTTTTTAGATCAATTTTAGAAAAGATTTTGGATCCATGTAATTGATCCAACATGTCATCAAGACGAGGAATAGGGTGGCGATACTTTACCGTAATCTTGTTGATTGCCCTACAATCCACGCACATCCTCCAAGTTCCATCCTTCTTGGGCACCAATAGGACTTGAACAGAGCAAGGGCTCATGCTCTCTCTCACAAAGCCTTTCTCAAGCAACTCCTCAACTTTCCTTCTAAGTTCTTTTGTCTCTTCTGGATTACTCCAATAGGCAGGCCTATTTGGAATTTGTGATCCAGGGACAAAATCAATTGGATGCTTAATGATACGTAAAGATGGCAATCCATCAGGAATATATTCTGGAAAGACATCATCAAAATCTTGCAAAAAAGAAGAAATACTACTTGGCAAAGAAGAAGTTAGCAACTCAGAATTAATTAAAGCCTCTTTGTAAGTAAGTAGTATTATGGGCAGCCCCTCTTTTCTTGCATTTAAACACTCTTTTGCTTTTATATCGAAACTCTTTTTTTTTCTTTCCTTAGCCTCTTTCCTCTCACCAAGATTCATTCGAACCCTTTTTTATCTCTTCTCTCAAATTGCTGCCCCCTCTCTCTTTCTCTCGGCCATCTCTCTTTTTTTTTTTCTAATTCTTGGCCTCCTTTCTTTTCTTTTTCCTCAAGCTCACTTTTTATCCCTCCCCTTGGTTTTCCATTGTTTCCCTTAATCTCTTCTGATCCTCAAACACTTTAGAAGGAGATAAAGGTGCAATAGTAAATTTCATGCCATTTAGTTCAAGAAAATATCTATTCTTTCTCCCATCATGAAAAACATTCATGTCATACTGCCAAGGACGACCCAGTAATATATGACAAGCTTTAGGTACTATGCCACAAAGAATATCGTTCCTCATATCTACCAACGTTAAATGAAATCATACACTGTTTGTTCACCTTTAGTTTACCACTATCATTTTAGCCATTGGAGTCTATAAGGAGTAGGGTGCTTTATGCATGCAAGTCCAAGTTTTTCCACAAAGTATGAACTAACCACATTAGCACAACTACCACTATCAATGATCATAGAGCTTTTTCCTTTTATCCCACACCTAGTATGGAATATATTCTCTCTTTGTGCTTCACTATTGCTTCCCAAGTTGATAGTCATAATCCTCCTAACTACCCCAACCATTCCATCACTCACATCTCCCTCTTCTTCTCCCTCACTTTTTTCATTCTCATATCCTCTATCTTCATTTAGAAAGATGTTTCTTCTACTTGGACATTCATGCATCATATGTCCCCTTCCTTTACATTTGTGACATTGAATAGAACTAGAAGGTGTAAAAGGTTTAGGATTAAAGATTTTACGTCCCTCTTTGTTCTCAAATTTAGCTTCCATAGCAAAGAGGAAGCTAAACATGGAATATATATGGAGAAGGTTTTTGAAAGCTTATGAAGAGAGAAGCTATGTGCACAACTCAAGAAGAACATCTTTATACTAACAGTGTTTGCTTTCTTGGTTACATAGTAACTAGTGCTAGTATTCAAGCTAACCCAAGCAAGATCAGGCAATCATAAGTTGGCCAATTCCTAGGTCAATTTCGGATATAAGGAGCTTTCCTGGAATGGTGTCCTTCTATCGACGATTTATCAAAAATTTCAGCACTTTAAGTTGATTGAATGTTTGAAAGGAGGCATGTTCAAGTGGAATGAAGAGAAGCTCAAAAGAGTTTTGAATTGATAATAAAGAAGATGACACAAGCTCATCTCCTTCAGTTACCTAACTTTGATGTTTTATTTGAAGTAGAATGTGAAGCTTTAGGTGGTTGTTGTTGGAGGAGTTCTTATCCACGAAGGTAAACCCGTGTCTTATTCTAGCGAGAAGCTAAATGGATCCAAATTGAAGTACTCCACCAATGAAAAAGAGTTCAATGCTATTGTTCGCGTGTTTCAACTTGGAGTCCTTATTTTTACCAAGAGAGATTGTGCTCTGGTCATGAGAGTATCTTAGTCACCGACAAAAGCTCAACGTAAGGCATGAAAAATGGGTAGAGTTTCTTCAGAATTTTCAATTGGTAATCAAGCACAAAGCCGAAAACTCCGATCAATTGGCTGATGCTCTTAGTGAAACACCGTGCTATCTTTCTATGATGCAAACTAATGTAATTTCGACCATATCAAGGAGCTTTATGAAACTTATCCAGACATTGGAGATGTTTGGAAGAGATGCTTGGAGAGTCCACAAAAAATTTTTGTAATTCGAGATGGGTTTCTTTACTATGGGCGTTACACAAAACTCTTTAAGGGAGTCCATTGTGAGGGAAGCACATGAGGGTGGATTAGCTAGTCATTTTTGCCATTCTAAAACATTGAAGATGATTCAAAAAAACTTACACTGGCCTAAATTTAACAAAGATGTATATATGTTGATTGAGCGTTGTGAAAAATGTAGAAAACCAAATATGCATGGGAGCAACAAAGGATTACATGAGCCTTTGCCAATTCCTACAACACCGTGGGAATTAGCATGGACTTTGTGCTAACTCAGGAGGTAAGGACGCTATCTTTGTTGTTGTTGACAGATTCTCTAGGGCACACTTTATCCCATGTAACAAGACAAGTGATGCAACCCATTGTAAGGGAAGCACATGAGGGTGGATTAGCTGGTCATTTTGGTCATTCAAATACATTCAAGATGATTCAAAAAAAACATCTACTGGCCTAAATTTAACAAAGATGTGCCCAGACTGATTGAGCGTTGTGAAACACGTAGAAAAGCGAAAATGCATGGGAGAAATAAGGGATTATATGAGGCTTTGCCAATTCCTACACCACCGTGGGAACATATTAGCATGGACTTTGTGCTAGGATTGCCAATGACTCGAGGAGGTAAGGACGCTATCTTTGTTGTTGTTGACAGATTCTCTAAGAAGGCATCCATGTAACAATACAAGTGATGCAACTCATGTGGCTGTTTTGTTCTTTAATAATATTGTCATGTTACATTGCATTCCAAATTCTGATCGCGACACTAAGTTTCTCATTCATTTTTGGCGTACTATATGTGCAAACGAAGAAGATGATTCTAATGATGAAGAAAACTAGCCAGTTGAGGAAGTTCATGAGGAAGATGAGGATGCCTATATAGAACATGATGAAGGTGATATGCTTGTTATTGAAAACATGCTGATCATGAAGATGAAGAATCTTCGCAACGAAAAGACCCTTTTCCACACAAGGTGTACATCACGTGTTCAGTGATTATCGATGGTGGAAGTTGCACTAATGTTGTTTCGGAAGTGATGCTGACCAAATTGGATTTGGAGACTGAGGTACACCCCTAACCTTACCAAGTCAGGTGGCTTCATTATGGTGGAGGTATGAAAGTGATAGCATCACTGATAAGGATGGAGTTTTGGATGCTCCAAGAAGGCCATTTACAAGATCTCAAGCTAAAGAATTGAAGACTAAGGTTGCTGGACTTCAATATCAAATAAAGAAGCTTCTAACTATAGAGGAAGTGCTCAAGCCCAAAGGAGAAGAAGTGTCTAAGTTTTACAATTATTTGGTGGTTCAAATTGAAGTCAAAGAGGAGGAAGATTGGGTCACCCAAATCAGCCCTTGAAATACACTAAATGGGCTCAAAATGAGCTTAAAAGAGGACCAAATGGAGGTGTTACAAAAAGAGCCCAATTGGGGTCCAAACCAATGGCCTTCTAGTTGTTTTAAGGCCCAAATCTGCCCCAAAGCGTCTTGGCCGCCCCTCCATTTAATATTGATGGCTATTGTGACCCCTAAATGCCCCCTACCTAATTTAGATGACTTTATAGAACATGACTTTATAGAAGATGAGGATGCCCATATAGAACATGAGGATGCCCCCTACATTATTTTAAGGTTTTTTTACTGCTATAAATAAGGGCTTCTTCTCATTCATAAGACACAACATTATTGATTAAATACTTTGAGAGTTCTTTTGAACCTTTGTTACTTGTGCTTTGGGATTTATCTTTTAACATTTACTAGTTCATAGTTCAAGGTAGTAAGATTACTTATCTTTTATAATATTTTTGATTCATTTGTGGTATTCTTAGAAGGCGATTAATACTAGTTATTAATTGTTGTCTCAAGTTACTCGTAAAGCGGTCAAGATCCGAATCTATTGTTTTGATTTGCTTTTTAAGTAAAGGCGTTTGATTTCTTCCATAAATCAAGACGTTGTTACTTTGATCTTGTCAAGGCTATATAACTTGCGTTCTTGGAAGTTCTTGGAATTCTTTCCTTGAATCTTTCTCATATCCTTTATTTTCATCTCTTTAATTCTAGTTGTTCATTTTCTTGCTGTTATTGCTTCTGCATTTACTTCTCAAATTCTTACTTTAGATTGGATTCCCGACCTGGTTGTTATCAGAAAGTCACTAAAAGATGCTTAGTCTCTTTTTCTATTGGAATGATCTATAAAGATCATTTGGATTCGACAAGTTTGGAAGAGATGCTTGGAGAGTCCACAAAAAATATTTGTAATTCGAGATGGGTATCTTTACTTCGGGCATACCACAAAGCTCTTTAAGAGAGTCCATTGTAAGGGAAGCACATGAGGGTGGATTATCTGGTCATTTTGGCCGTTCAAAAACATTGAAGAAGATTTAAAAAACGAGTCTTTGCCAATTCCTACAACATTGTGAGAACATAATGCATGGACGTTGTCCTAGGATTGCCAATGACTCAAGGAGGTACACTTTATCCCATGTAAGAGACAAGTGATGCAACCCATTGTAAGGGAAGCACATGAGGGTGGATTAGCTGGTCATTTTGGCCATTCAAAAACATTGAAGATGATTCAAAAAAACATCTGCTGACCTAAATTTAACAAAGATGCGTCCAGACTGATTGAACGCTGATTGAACGCTGTGAAACATGTAGAAAAGCGAAAATACATGGGAGCAATAAGGGATTGTATGAGCCTTTGCCAATTCCTACAACACCGTGGGAACATAGTAGCATGGACTTGCTAGGATTGCCAAGGACTCAAGGAGGTAAGGACGCGCTATCTTTGTTGTTGTTGACAGATTCTCTAAGAAGGCACACTTTATCCCATGTAACAAGGCAAGTGATGCAACTCATGTGGTTGTTTTGTTCTTTAATAATATTGTCATGTTACACTACATTCCAATTTCTGATCGCAACACCAAGTTCTGGCGTACTTTATGTGCAAACGAAGAAGATGATTCTAATCATGAAGAAAACCAGCCAGTTGAGGAAGTTCATGAGGAAGATGAGGATGTCTATATTGAACATGATAAAGGTGATATGCTTGTTATTGAGAGGATCTTACATGCTGAACATGAAGAATCATCGCAACGAAAGACCCTTTTCCACACGAGGTGTACATCACGTGGCAAGGTATGTTCAGTGATTATCGATGGTGGAAGTTGCACTAATGCTGTTTCGGAAGTGATGCAGACCAAATTGGATTTGGAGACTGAGGTACACCCCTAATACCAAGTCGGGGGTGGCTTCAGTGTGGTGGAGGTATGAAAGTCACTAAAAGATGCTTGGTCTCTTTTTCTATTAGAATGATCTATAAAGATCAAATGTGGCGTGATGTGGTAAAGATGGATCCTTGCCCTTTACTACTTGGAAGACCGGGGCATTATGATATCATGATTGATACCGTAACACGTATTCATTCATATTTGATGGACTTAAGATCGTTTTGATGCCATTCAACCCTAAAGAACTTTTAAGGAAGAGGCAAAGACCGTGTCTAATACGCTAATGTCCAGATCACAAATTATTGGGCACATCAATAATGGAGAGCCATTGTTTGATGATGTGATCTCTGAATCATTAGAATTTCCACCCATGCGCGATATTCAACATCTAATTGACCTTATACAAGGAGCATCGTGGGCAAACAAAGCCGCTTATAGGATCAATCCTACACTACAATCTGAACTCCAAAGTCAAGTAAAAAAATTGGAGAGGAGTTTAATAAGGGAGAGAGCCTTTGCTGTTTCCTGAGAAAAATGGCACTTGGAGGATGTGTGTTGACAGTCGAGCAATCAACAAGATCACTATCAAATATTGCTTTCCAATCCCCAAGTTAGATGATCTATTTGACCAATTACTTGGTTCTAAGGTCTTTTCAATGATTGATTTGAAGAGTGGGTACCACCAGATTCGTATGAGAGAAGGTTGAATGAAAGACTGCCTTCAAGACTAGCCACGGATTTCGTATCAATGGTTATTAGCCTTTTAGTTTTTCAAATGCTCCGACCACATTCATGAGGCTTATGACTCATGTGTTTAGACCATTCATTGGGAAGTTCGTTGTTATCTACTTTGACGATATCCTAATCTATAACAAAGAGGAAGCTGAACATAGAATGCATTTGGAGAAGCTTTTTGAAACCTTAAGGAGAGAGAAGCTATATGCACAACTCAAGAAGAGCATCTTTTAAACTAAAAGTGTTTGCTTTCTTGGTTACATAGTTGTGCTGGTATTCAAGCTGACCCTTCAAGATCGAGGCAATCATAAGTTGGCCAATTCCTATGTCAATTTCGGATATAAGGAGCTTTCATGGAATGAGGTTTACCTTCTTGGCTAAGAATTCCTCCAACACCAACACCCAAAGCATGAAGCATCACATCAAAAATTTCAGCACTTTGGTTGCCCCTATAATTGAATGTTTGAAAGGTTATGTTCAAGTGGAATGAAGAAGCTCAAAGGAGAAGTATTGATAAAAAAGAAGATGACAAAAGCTCCTATCTTTCAGTTACCTAACTTTGATGTTTTATTTGAAGTGGGACACCATTCCATGAAAGCTCCTTATATCCGAAATTAACCTAGGAATTGGCCAACTTATGATTGCTTCGATCTTGAAGGGTCAGCTTTAATACCAACACAACTATTTAACCAAGAAAGCAAACACTTTTAGTTTAAAAGATGCTCTTCTTGAGTTCTGCATATAGCTTCTCTCTCCTTATTCAAATAAATCATCAAAGTTAGGTAACCGAAGGATAGGAGCTTTTGTCATCTTCTTTTTTATCAAACTTCTCCTTTGAGCTTCTTCATTCCACTTGAACATAACCTTTCAAACATTCAATTAAAGGGGCAACCAATGTGCTGAAATTTTTGTTAAATCGTCGATAGAAGGACACCATTCCATGAAAGCTCCTTATATCCGAAATTGACCTAGGAATTGGCCAACTTATGATTGCCTCGATCTTGAAGGGTCAGCTTGAATACCAGTACAACTATGTAACCAAGAAAGCAAACACTTTTAGTTTAAAAGATGCTCTTCTTGAGTTGTGCATATAGCTTCTCTCTCCTTAAGGTTTCAGAAACCTTATCCAAATGCCTTCTATTTTAAGCTTCCTCTTTGTTATAGATTAGGATATCGTCAAAGTAGATAACAACAAACTGCCCAATGAATAGTCTAAACACATGAGTCATAAGGCTGCTCAGAGCATTTGAAAAACCAAAAGGCTAATAACCATTCATACAAAATCCATGGCTAGTCTTGAAGGCAGTCCTCCATTCAACCTTCTCTCATATGAATCTGGTGGTACCCACTCTTCAAATCAATCTTTGAAAAGACCTTAGAACCAAGTGACATTTTTCTCAGGAACACGCAAAGCAGGTACAATGCTTGTAGTGTAGGATTGATCCTATAAGCGGCTTTGTTTGGCTACGATGCTCCTTGTATAAGGCCAATTAGATGTTGAATATCGCGCAAGGGTGGAAGTTCTAATGGCTCTCCTTTATTGATGTGCCCAATAATTTGTGATCTGATCATGAGAGTATCTTAGTCCCCAACAAAAGCTCAACGCAAGGCATGAAAAATGGGTAGAAATTCTTCAGAATTTTCAATTGGTAATCAAGCACAAAGCCGGAAACCTCAATCAAGTGGCTGATGCTCTTAAAAGAAGACCGTCCTTTCTCTCTATGATGCAAACTAATGTTTTTGGTTTCGACCATATCAAGGAGCTTTCTGAAACTTATCCAGACTTTGGAGATGCTTGGAGAGTTCACAAAGAATTTTGGTAATTCGAGATGGGTTTCTTTACTATGGCGTTACACAAAGCTCTTTGCATGGGACCAATAAGGGATAATATGAGCCTTTGCATCGTCCTACAGCACCGTGGGAACATATTAGCATGGACTTTGTGCTAGGTTTGCCAATGACTCAAGGAGGTAAGGACGCTATCTTTGATGTTGCTGACAAATTCTCTAAGACGGCACACTTTATCCCATGTAACAAGATAAGTGATGCAACACATGTGGCTGTTCTGTTCTTTAACAATATTGTCAAGTTACACGGCAGTCCAAGAAGGATTGTTTATGATTGCGACACTAATTTTCTCAGTCATTTTTGGCGAACTTTATGAGCTAAGCTTGGTACGGAGTTGAAGTATATGCTCATCATATCACCCTCAAAGAGATGGAGAAACAGAGGTAGTCAATCGAAGTTTAGGTGCATTGCTAAGAAGTTTGATCAAAAAGCACATAGGGAATCCGTGCTAACATGCTGAGTTTGCTTCCAACAAGTCCATGACTCGAACAACTAGACCATGGAAGACTCGAATCCAGAGTTTAAATATCTCATGATTAAGTGTATGGCATGCCATCGCCGATGTTATTCGGCTACAACCTTATCGGATATTCAATGAAGTGCGAAAGCTTGCCATAAACATCGAACAACAAAAAAAGGATCCAAAGAAATTCCAAGAAGAATTACTCCAACAAGGAGAGTACTGATAGTGATAGTGGTGGAAATCCCAAAGCCAATTATAGACGTAGTTCTTCTAATTCGTCTTCAAAGGGCGAGGAAAAGAAACTTAAGGGTGATATGAGTAGGAGAAGATTTTGAGCGTCTGCAAGCTGATTGTCCAAGCCGCAAGGCAGCCTATTGGTTGACAAAGAAGATGATTCCAATCATGAAGAAAACCAGCTAATTGAGGAAGTTCATGAGGGTGCCTATATAGAACATGATGAAGGTGATATGCTTGCTTTTGGAGGATCTTACATGCAGAACATGAAGATGAAGAATCATCGCAACGAAAGGTCCATTTCCGCACGAGATGTAGATCACATGGTTGGTAGGTTCAGTGATTATCGATGGTTGAAGTTGCACTAATGCTGTTTCGGAGGAGATGCTGAATACATTGGGTTTGGAGACTAAGGTACACCCCAAACCTTACAAAGTTGGGTGGTTGCATTATGGTGGAGGTATGAAAGTCACTACAAATGCTTGGTCTCTCTTTTTCTATTGGTAAGTTCTAGACCAAATTTGGTGCGATGTGGTAAAGATCCGCTTTTGCCATTTACTACTTGGAAGACTGGGCAATATGATAAGCGTGCTTTTTATGATAGATACCGGACCTATTCATTCACCTTAAGATCGTTTTGACGCCATTGCACCCTAAATAACTTTCAAAGAAGGCATAGACCGTGTCTCGGTATTGACTAGATCAGAAATTATTGAGCACATCAATAAAGGAGGGCCATTGCACATAACAGTAGCCGTGGAAGACTCACAAGAGCATGAGTTAGATACTCGAGCCAAGAAGATACTTGCTAAGTTTGATGATGTGCTAAGTTAGAACTTCCACCCATGCGCGATATTCAACATCAAATTGACCTTATACCAGGAGCATCGTGGACAAACAAAGCCGCTTATAGGATGAATCCTACACTAAAAGCTGAACTTCAAAGGCAAGTCGAAGAATTATTGGAGAAGATAAGGGAGAGCCTTAGTCCCTACGCAGTACCTGCTTGGCTTGTTCCTGAAAAAAATGGCACTTTGAGGATGTGTGTTGACAATCGAGCAATCAAAAAGATCACTATCAAATATCGCTACCCAATCCCAAGGTTAGATGAACAATTTGACCAATTACTTGGTTCTAAGGCCTTTTCAACGATTGATTTGAAGAGTGGGTACTGCCAGATTCATATGAGAGAAGGTTGAATGGAGGTGATAACAACTAGGTCGGAAATCCAAACTAGAGTAAGAATTTGAGAAGTAAATGCGGAAGCAATAACAACAGGAATTGAACAACTAGAATTAAAGAGACGAAAATAAAGGATATGGGAAAGATTCAAGGAAAGAATTCCAAGAACTT
>MU693543.1:30319-69958 GCA_026770625.1 Nicotiana glauca
CCAACACCAAAACCCCCAACCACATTTCAACCGCCACAAGTACATCAACTACAACCTTATTAAACTTCACCACAACCAAGACCACCACCAAATTTAGCTTCACAACATATGCTTCAAGCACCACCAAAGAGAGACAATCTCCCTCCTCCACTACCCATACCATCTCAAGAGCCTCGAATGATTAGCAATCCACTTTTTCAACATGATCATGAGACCACATTGAATGAGTTGGACAATTTCCATGGAGAATATAAGAGGAATGAAGATATGTTGGTGAGAAAGGCTTTGTCTACTTCTATGGAGGAAAAAGGGGAAATACACAACGACATAATATCTTTTACACTAGATGTTTGATTTTGGATATGATGTGCACTTTGGTAGTTGATGGAGCAAGTTGTAACAATTTGGTGATTGCTATCTTAGTGAAAGAGTTAAGTTGGAAAGTTTCAATCATCTTAGACCTTGTTAGTTGCGATGGTTGAATGCTTGTGGCGAACTTAAGAGAACAAAGTCGTGAAGATTCCTTTCATGATTGGGGATTACAAGGATGAAGTAATTTGTGGGGTTGTTCCATTACATGCTTGTCATATCATCCTTGGGCGACCTTGGTTGTATGATAGAGATGTTTTGCATCAAGGAAGGAAGAATCACTCTTCTCGTAAGTGGAAAGGCAAGTTGGTGACACTTGAACCATTGGAACCAAGTCAAGTCTTGAAAGAGCTAATTTGAGAACATCCTTGAAAAATGCAAAGAGAAAAAGTAAGGATGAGAGACAAAAGAAAGCGAGAAGTGAGGGAGAGAAAACTGACAACTCTAGCGTGGAAAAAGGAGAGGAAGTATGGAGTGAAGTGAGTGAGTTGTCACAGGAAAAGAGTGAAGAGCTTGACAAGAAAATGAGAGAAAAGAAAGAGGAAAAAACAAAAAAAGAGTGAGGATTTTTCTTATTCTAATGCTACTAACTTTCTTCTCTCTCTAGTTGTTTTGTATCTTGTGTAGGGACTTTTGGAGAGGAGCCATCAAGTGGCATTCAACCAACTCTGAAGAGCTCGAAAGATTAATCTATCTTTCCAAGAGAACTTATGGAATTCATTGAAGGTAAAGAGAATACTTTAGAAGTGCTTCAAGGTAAAATAGCTTATCCTTCTACTCTTGATACTTTGTTGATTGTGGTGATTCTTTGAGTTTGAAAGATAGTTATGCTATTGATGAGTTTGATATTTCTTTATATTGTGATGAGAAAAATAATTGTGGCTTGCAGCTAGCTAAGAGTTCCTGTGGATTATTGATGATTCTAGTTCGTTGTTTAATGACTCTTTAGCTAGTGGTGATGTTGAGTCTTATGATAGCCCACCTTTATGGGACGATGCATGTGATGATTCTTTTGACTCCACTTTAACTTTGTTGGTAGAAAGTCTTGAACTTTATGAAGATACGAGTCAAGAAGAATGTGTTGATGAATTTTTTGATTCTATTTCCAGTGGCAAGCAACCATAGACATTATTACATCACACCAAACCTTATCTTGATAATTCTTGCCAATAGAGAAAGGAATAAGGCTCCTTTTATTAACCCATACATTCCTTCCTTCATCCAGCCACCTCATGCGGTATGGCTTCTGCAATGGCGCTGTCTCAAACCCCAATTTGGTAACCATTTCTTCAGAAACTACATTGGTGCAACTTTCTGGATCAATGATGCATGAGAGAAACCTTTCCCTTGGATGTGCAACGTGTATGAAAAATATTGTGTCGCAATCCTGGTTCTTCCTTGCTAGAATCTGAATGAAGAACTTGTTGGATCATAAGGTATTCTCCCTCATCTCCATATTCAGTTACTTCTTCCAAGTTTTCATCATGTGGCTCTTCATGATAATCTTCTTCATCAGTCGCTCCTTCAAGGATGGTAAATGCCTTTTTGTTTGGACGATCAGCTTGTATATATGCCCAAGTCCTCCACATTTATGACATCTTTTTTTAAAAATAGCTTCTGAAGTCATGGGCTTCCATTCAACTTACTGGACACTTGGTTTTGTTGTAGATTATTGTGGCTTTGTAGAGCTCAAACTAGCACTCCATGGTTGAACGTCTTAGGCTTTTTTATGGTAGTTGATGAAAACGTGGCTTTGGCTTCCTTCTGTTGTGTCTCTACGACCTTGGCTAGCTTGAGAACATCTCCAAAGGTCCAATGGGGCTTCGTATCACATTCGCAATATGCTTATTTAATCCAGCCAAATATCGAGCAATTAGGCGGGCTGGTTTTTCTTTAATGTCACTCTTGAGCCTAAGATATTTAAATTCTCTTGTGTACTCATCTACGGATAAAGTTCCTTGTCTAAAAGAATGAAACTTCAAGTAAGAATCTTCTTCATATGTCTCTTGCAAGAACTGTTTGCGCAATTCTCGTTTCATTCTCTCCCAAGTGCGAATTCGTGTTTTTCTTTCTAGCTCACGCTCGTTTTTGAGGTTTTCCCACCATAGCGATGCATAACCTCTAAGTTTTATAGCAACAAGCTTGACCTTCTTCTCATCAGAATATTCTTTATGATTAAAAATAAGCTCAATAGTGATAAGCCAATCAATAAATTCATCGCCTTGAGATTTGCCATCATACTCCGGAATTTCAAGCTTAATATCATCACGTTGATACCTCTCTCGATTATTATTGTGTGGCCTTCTCTGAAATCTCCTTCTATCATGTTGATACTGAACTTCATCAGAGTCATACTCTTCACTACCTTGATTATCAGAATATTCTGAATCTGAGTTTTTATCACAGTGAGCATGCTGCCTTGGTATTTTCGTGCCTTAGCTTGGTCAGCTATAACTTCTTCCGCTTGCTCAATATGTCCAGCTCTCCGCGGTTGAATTGGTGGATCTCAAAGGGGAAGACGTCGCGGTAGCACGGGTATGTTGTGTCTTGGTGGCGGTGGAGGTTGTAGGCGTTGTGGAAGATTTGGTGGCTGATCTTGAATCGCTAAACCTTCAACCAATCTAGTAAGATTCTGCATTGATTTTCTTAAGTCATCTAGTTGCACTTTAATTTCTCCGTTGTCTCGTTCAAGGGTTGTAGTTCTTAATCTTTCTATCTCAAGTTGTTCCTCAAGTGAAGAAGATCCCGAGCTTTTTATTTTCTTGTCTAGAGACATGATGAACAAGATAACAATTTAAAATTTTTGACCTGGAACTTGAGCTCCCCGCTAAAGTTTCTTGTCTGATACCAAATTGATGTACTTTCAAGGTTTTGCACCTCTCAAGTACAAAGAAGGGAGAAAAACAAAAGCACCCCGCTAAAGTTTTTCAAAAAACTAGCGAAAATATTCTTCAAACTCACGTTAAAAAGAATGTAAGATGAAAAGAAACCTCACCCACTCTTTCTTCAATCTCGCAAGATTGCAAGAAGCGTTAATAAAGGAAGAACAATGAAATAAAAAGTAAATCACGTTTTTAGAGCAATAGCTTAGAAAAACTAATCACCAATGTTTATTCTCATCGTATTAAGCCCTTTAAATAGGCCTTACTATGAGTAAAATTGGTAAGGTTAAGGAAACTATCCTAATTAAACTAGAATAAGAATAAGACTAAGAAAACCTATCCTGACGATGATTTTCAGGTTTTGCGCATACTGAATGAACAAAGTGGAGAAGAGCAGGTTTTGCAATTGAGGGATGAGTGGTAATGAGTTGAATCTCTGTTATTTCATATATTATCAATCTGCTGAATATACTTAAAAACACAGATTCACAATCAAGCTATTTCGTTAAAGAGGACCAATACTCTTGAATAGTTTCCTCTATTTCTGTTATAGTAGAATGTAGACATCACGGGGTATGGGCTTTCCTGTTCACAATGACTTGTTGCTCGAACGCAAATACTTTTGCTACTCTTAGATGATCTTCCCAACCGACAGTTCAGTTGTGATGATATTTAGTCTTGCAGACCAACAATCTCAATGTGCATTGTGTAACTTATATCTAATATTTGCTCTTTGGATCTGTCATGGACCCAATGAGATTATCATGTGAACCAAACAAACAGAGATTACAGTGACACTGCCACTCGGATGACCTTTCAAACACTAGTTTTGTCCCCCTTCTTCTTGCATCATGTCTTTTGATGTTGAGGTAGCTTTTATGTCTTTCTTGTCTTTGCATTTGAGTTTACAAAGGCACCTTTATCCTAAATTCTAAAGCAGACAACGTTTTAGTCCCAGCCTCTTTTCTGCATTGCTTCATTTGATCAAAATACCTTCCAGTTGCGAGAAACTATAATTCATCATCTTCTGTGGAAGAGACCAGAGATCGTCTCTTGTTAAGCTTTGTAATTCCCAGAGATCGTCTCTTGTTAAGCTTTGTAATTCTAATTGTTGACAAACATTATGATGAGGAACTTGCTTGCTTTCCAGGTGCTATAGTGTTGTTGCACCAGGAGATACTATTCATGTCATTGGGGAGTTTGACAGCGAAGGAAAATGTGAAATAAACCGCGAAAAGAATTTTCTCATTGTTCATCCAGATATTTTAGTCTCTGGAACAAGGGTATGTCTGTGCAATTCATTGGAGGCTAAAGAAGTTGAGTACAATTCATTGTTGAGCGTAAATTAAGAAATCACTTCATGGCAATTCATTATCTCTTTACTTGTTAATTTTTTTTTTTTAGGTTGCAAAGAAAGAAATTTGGTGTTCACAAATTTAAAAGAATGACCTTTACGCTCCTTATTTATCTTCTCTTGTCCTTGATACGTCAGTATGAACCACACCAACAGGATGGAGATGCTCTTAATAGTTATAATTTTCCTGTGAAAAAGTTTGAATCCTCGCTTAGGAATGGGGATTCTTCTTTCTCATATTCTTTTTGTTTTATGCACCCCTGAATGTTATATTTTCACAGCAATCAGCTGAAGCAAGAATTACTTGTCCATAGTTGCAAGAATTACTTGTCCATAGAAGTAATGAAGCTTCTTAGAATTCAATGAATCAACTATGCCTTGATCCTGAATTAGTTGTGGTCAACTACAGTCATCCTCTTATTCATTCCACTCTATCACGGAGCACATGCCTTGGTGGCTCTGGGATCATCCCACAAATTTAGTAATTCTCTACTAGCGTCAAACCTTCAGGCTTTACTTGGGTTTGGGACAGCTAGGCTATGTGAAGCTCATAGAGGAAAGGGAGTTCTCACCATTCAATAACAAAAAACAGAATAATAGTCAATATTTTCTTTAAAAATGGAGTAATTTCTGATTTAGTTGGGGCCATTTATGTTTGTATAAACGCCTGCAAATAGAGTAATTTCTAGTTTCATTGAGCCTCTCATTAGCTGAACTTTTTGTTTCGCCCCTGCACTTTCAGCTCGGTGTAGTGTATGAGTTGTGATCGTTTGAATTGAAAGTGCTGTCTTATAAGCGCTATATGTTTGGTTCTATTCATGGTCATGATCAATTGACGGTATGACAATATAAATTTTAAACTTTTCAGATATTGAGCGCTGAAACTGGTGGTATACTACTGGAGTTGTTGTAGATATGAGTTGCTCTCGCATCTCGGTGAGTATTAGATCTTTATTTGGTATTAATTCTTCAATGCAAGGAGCTATTACTTTATAGTTTTTGCCATTGCTGCAAAAAAGCCTAGAATGAGCGGACATAACTTATTTTCAGTTCCTTCTTTTCATTCTCCTTATTAGATGGAACAACCCGAACTTTTCAAATAATCTCATTTGTTCCATTGAAAAGTAGGAAACTTATATTTCTCATTTGCCATTTATCTTCATTAATGCTGTTAGATGTCACTTTGGTCCCTTTCAACAGCTGAAAAGCTTTTGCCTTTCTTTAATAAATAAGGTAGCTCCAAACTATACAAGGAGATGATTAAGAATGAAATAGTTTGATTTGTTGAGACAAAACATAACAAAAAAGTTAGAGCCCTGACCATTAACAAAACTAAAGCTTAACATGGCTCTTCCTTTTTATCCCACTTTCAAAAGAAAAACTACTTCAGGACCTGGAAAGCTTTTTCCAAAATGAAAATTAAAGAAGTCAATATACGGAAGTCTTCTAAACCAGTGTGTAGACAATAAATTTGGTTCGGATCAAGACCGAAAATATTCCAACAATCGTAGTATTTTATTTCAAATATTTGAGTGTTACAATCTCTATGATTCCTCTGATTCTACTTTTCAGTATAAATTCAAGGGCCTTTGAGCTTGATCTTGAATTTGAATTTGATTTTTCCGTTGCGAACACTTTGATTGTTGCCACGAATTTTATCACGAACAAGTAGCCTTGAACGCCGTGTATTTGATTTGACTTCGTTCTTGATCTTGAATACTTGAATTGTTCGTCGTTCTTGAGCTTGAATACTTGATTTGTTCTTTGTTCTTGAACTTGAACTTGATTTCTTGAACTTGAACTTGATTGCTTGAACTTAACTTAAACTTGATTGCTTGAAGCTTGAAACTTGTGGAGGAATTTGCAGTGCTTGATCCACGAGCTCTTTCTTGCTTCTTGTTCTAACTTCTGGTGTCTTTTTTGAGTTATAAAGACCCCTATTTATAGTTGTGGAAGGGAGGAGCTGTGATAAGAACAAACTCTTTCCGACAAATCAAGTTAAAGTGTGACATGACCGCATTTGATTGGCTAGAACATGTCACTTGTACACGTAGCGCGATTTAATTGGCATTTCAGTGTGATTGGGCATGCCTTGTCATTTTGACATGTGGCATGGTCTTATTGGCTCTTCCGCTTGACTTGGCGTACCAGTCATTTGACACGTGGCACCAAACTGGGTCTACTAGGAAGAAGACATATTGGGCTTAATGAAGTGGGCTCATCACTTTAGCCCCCCATTAAATGGGTTTGCCCAATGGATTAAGACTTATTTATGTAATCCATATACATTGGAATTATATAATTAATTCAATTATATTAGCCCATAATATTTATTTGAACTAATATTGTAACGACCCGATAATTTTTAAAAAAAATGGACTTTTGGATTATTTCCTTTGTTATAGTTTCGTATTAGATTATTTATTTATACTCATTTACATATATTTTTGGCGATACTCAGAGAAAGAAGCAAAGATATTTTTGGCTCATACCTGACAATAAGGATGGGGAGCATTAATTTGCATGTTTGAAAGGAGTATAAATTAGTTAATTAAGTAGGCCCAACCTACAATGCTCTTGACGTACACTACATAGATAATGTTTACAAATATACTTGGAGAAATAAAGTAAGCTATTTGGTTTCCTATTTTATTTGTATTAAGAAGTGCAGGGAAATCGTGGGAGAGTGGGCCAAGCCCATCCATTTTACAACTCTGTTTCAAGGGCCTAGAAGATATATAAGCAATAGGTTAATTTTGTTAGCAATAATAAGATAGTAAAGGAAGCTACACGCTACACGGATAATACATAGGTTACAACTTTGACAATTAAGAAAGAAAACGGGCTTCAATTTGGATGCTATCCTACGGCGCTAATTCGTGATGGAGTTTGGGGAAAGAGATACAGTTTATCTGCTTAAAGCTTGAACAATAAAGCAAAGTCTGCGAATTGGAAGTTTTTGGGGGAAAAAAAACGCAAAAGAGATTGATCGGAGAAAGTTGTGCAGTTCGCGTGAGGTGAAGCAGTTGGTATTTCGGCACGAGTACTGTGAGTAGTAAGCTTACCGCAATTTGTGTTTTCATAACTTGCATGATTTACACATGATTTTTAATATGAATATGTTACCGATTATTTTGAGTTGCATGTGGGAAAAGTCTTTTACTCGATATGATACCGAAATAGTTATTTGAGATGAATACCGTGGTTTTAAATATTTTGGTTGTCACTAGATCTGTTTTACCGTTACTTGAATTTACTATTATCGAAAGGAAATTATATGATTTGATAAGAACCGAAATGCCCTATATTGTTTTAAAATAGTTTCTACGAGTATATATACGGATTACAGAGACAAGTATAAATGGGAGTAGACTTTGAAGGATCCCGTAGCTAATGGCGAGTTCGTTAGACCTGGTGCACCTTGTAATTACCGATTACCGTTATAGCCCTCGCTAGTGGGAAGGTAGAACTAGCATGCCGTTACCGATTTCCCTCGAGTAGGGACTACCGTTATATATGACTTCTTGCAAAGAAGTCCACAGTTATATCGATTACATGATCCGTTCATTGAAACCTCCCAAAATGTGAATACTGATATTATACAGTGGTTACGGAGCTTATTACTAAATTGTTAATTATATTTTACTACAAGAAAAGCGTGATGAGACTAAAAATTATTTATTGTTTCTTAAAGGAGTATTTTTATGTATTTTTTCTTTGAGATACTAGCATGTTTATGACTTGACCCCAAATAAAAACGGTTGTGGTTAAGTGTTATTACTCGGTTAGCTAGCGACTCATTCTTCGCTAATTTTTTTACAGAGACAACAGTTGACGCGGGCGAGAATTTCGTTAATTAGAGAGCACAGGTTGATAATTCTTGGTGAGCCTCGCACTTGTTCGCGTGGGCCGAGATTTTATTATGTTGTTATACTCTTTTCTTTGAACTCTTAGAGTCGCTCCATAGTCATTAATTTAGTGTCATGAGTATTCTTTTGTTGGTATAGTCTTATGTTGAGTATCGTTCTCATTTATCAAAGTTGGAGAAAATTAGTATTTCTAGTGGTTATTTGGTGGTTTAGTTATGGTGGAGACTTGTATTGGTTAATTGACAAATTGTCAATTGTATGGTATGTGATATTTGGATGTTTGGTTGCTTGCTGATTTGAGGCAGGGATATTTTTGGGATAGTCCAAAAACAAGGGAAACTCTGTCCGATTTTCTGTAAAATACCGATGAGTCTTACTTGGGGCACTTGCTCCTAGGAGCCGGTCATGATCCTAAATTGGGTCGTGACAAAGTTGGTATCAGAGCTTAGGCTTTAAGTCCCAGGTCATGGAGCAATGTTTAGTAGAGTCTTGTTAATGGGTATGTAGGCGCCCATACTTATGATCTTGAGGCTACTGAACATCTAGGAATATTTTCCCTTCTTTCATTATTCCTTATTCGTGCGTTAATTTGAATCTATTTTAAACTTGGGATGTCCTTTTCGTAGAAGGCTACGCACATACCCTCCTTTGTTGGACGAATGTAATATGTGTTCGGCTAGGAATGAGGCTGCCATAACCCAAAATTTTTAGTTAGATGCTAGAGGGCTTGTTATAGAGAAAGATGTGGTGACTATACCACCTGATACCATAAGAACTTTATCAAAGATGCAAGAAGAGTTTATACCCGTGAAATGAATGATGAATTATGAGAAAGCAAAGGAAATCCAAGTTGTGAGTTTTTTTCAATAGAATAGATAAATCACACTTTTCTGAGTTTGTAGTAAAATGCCAAACATGTGCTACAAATACTAGTAGCATAGAAATGTGCTGTATACATATATATTAGTATTGGTAATTAACATAGTCAAATCCATTAGGGTCTAAATGACAGTTGGAAGGGAGGGACGGATTGAATGATATTTGGTAAGGGAGATTATACATTGCTTTGTCATTAAATTTGAGATGATCTTTTGTATGTATATTGTTGTCACCTATGATTGATCATAATTGGTAAAGGTAAGCGTAAAGCTAAGAAAGAACAAAATAAGAATTCAGTTTAATAGGCCCTACGAAACTTTCAAAAAAAAGAAAGTTGACTAGCGCCCGATTGACCATCTGAGAAGTTTCAAATATGTGTGAACGGTAATGTGTCCTAATGATATGATTATCTTCTAAGAGCAAATTATCCAATGTTCAAGCTTGTGAATATAAACTTCAATTATGAGTTTGGCAAGGAGAGAAAAGAGTTGCGAGAAATGTAAGAAGTATGACAAATGAGCCATTTTTAGATTATGGGGCTTGGTGGTGAAAGATATTTTGAGGAAAGTGGTTAAACAATTTACTCAATTTCATGTCTCTTGAAAAGATTTGACAGTATTAGTAATATCGCGATAGTAGTGTTATACATGTGACTTTGGAATAAGCATACATAATCCAATTGCATTAAGTATAAGTATGATAGTGGAACTACATGATGCAACTAGTAAGAGATTGAGTATGAAAATTAGCAAAGTAACATGATTAGCCATTAAAGTAAGGGTAAGACGTGGAATATTGAGACATATGTCAAAAAAAAAAAATCAGTTGCATCATTATGTTTAGTATAGAATATATTAACATACATTATGTTTAGTATAGAATATATTTGAGGAAGATGAGCAACATATTATGAGGTGATACAAAACCTAATGATAAAGAGAGGATTTGGGTACTTTAGACATGCTATTTGTGGTTTCATCCCAAGTGAGGAAGTCTTACTATGGTTGACCGATGTATCTGACGTGTGAATGCAATTTAGAGTTGCGAGTACTTACGAACTTTTTATAACTTACCATGGTTTACTTTAGGTTATCTTGAGCTTGGAGGGGACGACTTCATATTTCCCTACGCTTGCTTCCCATGAAAAGCTTGTCGATTTTTTTTGGTTGAGCCTAGTACAAAGATTCACTTGGTATATCTATAGGCAAAATTGCCTCATCAGTAAATGGTATATATGTATAAGTGAATAGTATGTGTTGCCCCCAGGGCCTAGCTCAAGTGGCAAAGGGTGATGGATTTGTGTCTTAGGTCACAGGTTCAAGCCCCCACACCATGCAAAGCAAAACCTGGTATTTAAATGGCGAAGGGTAGAGTGGCGGGCCCATTATCCACCGAGTTTCGAAGGCTGCGGTTGGTCCAAAGTATTGGCCCCATACGGATTTCTCGGTCATCAAAAAAAATAAAAAAAATAGTATGTGTTGTTGTATTACTATAACTCGGGATTTTGGGGTTGAATAGTCGGCCATAGAGTTGGTCTTTGTGGTTAATGAGTTTTGCGAAGTGTTTCAGAGGACTTATCGAGTGTACCAAATATTTAGGAGATAGACTTAAGTATTATTATATTTCTAGAAACTTAGTCTATTTTTATTCTATATTATAGAATGGCTTTGTGCGGTCAAAGGAATAAATGCTTGAAAAAAATGGGTTCCAAGGTTTTGGGGTTAAGAGGTCACCTTGTCTAGTAAATCGCTATTGAGACGCTGAAGTTCTGTTGGTTTAGAAAGATGCTGGAACTATGCATTGGTTTATCGATAAAATAACAAATAACTTTGAGTGTCATAAAGGGCAAGTATCTATTTCAATACATAGATGATTTGTGCCCTCAGTTACAAGGTGTTACCTCAAATTCTAAAATAGAGTTGTGACCCATATACAATAAGCGAAAGATAAAAGAGTTGTATATTTCAAAGAACATATACGAAGATTTGTTATGGTTTGTGGATATTTGATGATATCTTTTGCGTAGTCGAAGGCGCTAATAATTGACATGGACTAAATAAACTGAGTATTAAATTTTTCCTTAGCCTTCTAATTATCATATTCAGTATGACACATAAAAATAGTTTGGGAGTTGATAAAAGCATATACAATGGTTGAGGAAGGTCCTATCGGCATCATAATGGTACAACTTAAATACAGAAGGCTAGAAGCATGAACTCAATTTTTTATTTAAGTCTTGTGGTGTCTAGTAAAAAATGGTGATAAGTGACTTGTATTAAGCCTTCTAAGAAAATAATGTGTGAAATTATAGTAGTATTTTTTTGAGCGAGCAAGTTATCCGGTACGGAATTCCTAAATTTATTAGGGCTAGTGATAAGCTTTTAGAGACAGATCTACATGACAGTTCCCAAAAGTCACATGCCTTCTTGGTCGGACCAACCCAACCGGCAATTTCCGACAAGTATTTATGAATTGGAAGAGCAAGAAGCGGAATTAGAAGAAAACGTTCTTCCTCTTTATGGATAGCCAATTCATTTTCAAATATAGTTAGGGTATCCGGTTATCTTTGCAGACCTCCGCCGCCTGGTTTTGCGCTATTGTTACTTACGACGTCTCTTCTCTTATGCAATTCTTGACTAGTTACTTACGATGTCTCTTCTCTTACGCAATTCTTGACTAGTTGTAGTTCTTTTTTAAGGACCGGAATAAGAGGTTTCGGCTTTTCGTGATATTTAACATAAACTTATTTTTTTTTAAAGAAAAAAAAAATCGATATGAATCCTCTATTTAAAATAACGCTATAACTAAAGAGTTGATGAGTTACATCGTAATAATTGACTTGAGGAAATTTACGTTCGAGGAGATACACATTTATTACATTAAGCGGCTTCTAGATCCACAAATATGCATTGAGATTAGAAAAATAAAAGAATACGGAAAAGCGTCAGATTTGCCCCTGAACTATTCGTTTTGGTACAATAACTCCCTCCACCTATTGGGCCAAATATGCCCTCCCGTTAATGTTTTTGGTTCACAAATGCCCTTTGAGTTAACGGAGGGACACGTGTCATCGTCCTGTTGGCACATTCTAAATATTTCTTAATTAATTAAAAAGACCCATTATTCAAACTCGAAAAATAATTTTCTAAAGCAATTTTTCTAAAACTGTTTTTTTACTAAAAACTGAAGAAAAAAAAGGAATTTTTTTTTTCCAGTTTTTACAAAAAAAAAAACAGATTTTTTTTTCTAAAATAATATTTTTGTAAAAATAAAATCTAAAAAGCAATTTTCTAAAGCAATATTTTTGTAAAAACTAGAAAAAAAAACTAAATGTTTTTTTGCTAAAGACTGAAAAAATAAAAAAAAAATTCCAGTTTTTAGAAAAATATTGCTTTAAAAAATTGAAAAATAATTTCTAAAACAATAATTTTTGTATTATCTGGAAAAGAAAATGTAATTCAGTTTTTGATAAAAATGTAATTTATCAATTATTAAAGGTGGAGGAGCTAAATTATTTTTTATAATTGATAAATTACATTTTTTTTCCAGATTTTTCTAATCTGGAAAAAAACTTGAAAAAACAACTGGGTCTTTTGTAAAAACTGGAAAAAAAAAATTCCTTTTTTTTCTTCAGTTTTTAGTAAAAAAATAGTTTTAGAAAAATTGCTTTAGAAAATTATTTTTCGGGTTTGAATAATGGGTCCTTTTAATTAATTAAGAAATATTTTGAATGGGCCAACATGACGATGACACGTGTCCCTTCATTAACTCAAAGGGCATTTGTGAGCCAAAAACATTAACAGAATGACATATTTGGCCCAATAGGTGGATGGAGGGCATTATGGTACCAAAACGAATAGTTCAGGGACAAATCTGGCCCTTTCCCGTAATAATTGACTTGAGGAAATTTACGTTCGAGGAGATACACGTTTATTATATTAAGCGCCTTCTAGATCCACAAATATGCATTGAGATTAGAAAAAAAAATAAGAGAGCTTACACCGGGCAGAGAAGGCAATACGAGACATTTTAGATGTCGCTCCTTCACAATTGAACTATTAAAATGCGAGTGTTAGAGACTCATAAATTTACCGCAAGCATGGTTGCTTCTGAGAGAAATTGAAAATAGATAATTATAGACTTTATAGTTAGTCTACACATTCGTTGAGTTAGTTGTGATCCTAGTTTAGGTGATTGTATTAGGCTTAGTGCGATCGTGCGTCTGACTCTGTCTGAATTGGTTATACAATAAACTAACTTTTGTAGCAATTTGTACGAGAGATAGTGCAATGGCAATAGATGTCCATATCATTATGCATCACAAGAGTAATAGTGTATGTAGCATTAACGTAGGGGTGTGTGGATGTGTTCCAGCACCGCCGTGCATAAGAGTGTCATGTAGGGGGTGTATGGATGTGTTCCATCGTCGCCGTGTAATAGACATATGTAGGAGTATTTGAAGGTGTTCCGGCACTTCTGTATGTATAATTTGTGGATGTATTTTATTGGAGGATTGGGGATGTGGTGCTTGGATATGTTCCAGCGTAATGAAGGTGTAAGAAAATATAAGCATCCAGTCCAACATGAGCCGTACAGATATTACTAGTGAGTGATTCGTGATCAGTTGCTTTTAACCACGGTCCTACATGATAATAGCTACTAAGTCGATATGAGATCTTATAATTTGAATACGGGACATCTTTGGACAATATAGAGCAGATAAGGGTTCATGAAAGAAAAAAATAAAATATTTTGAAGGCTTCTCCCATAAAAGAGTTTATAATGTGTCGTAAAAAAAAAAGGATACGCTCATGACCATAGACACACAATTCATCTCGAGGAAGTGAAACTAATGGAAAATATGACTTACGAGGAGGGTTTAATATCTAACGTTGATAGACAAGCTCGAAGTAGGTTGCTTAAGTGAAAATGTTATTGCGTATATTCAATTGAGAAAGCTAAATGAGAGTATGAGAAAAATAATTGTTTGAGAAGTCGGCCATATTTTCTAACTCGTTCGAGGACGAACGCTTATTTAAGTGGGGTAGAATGTAACGTCCCGATAATTTTTTTTAAAAAAATGGACTTTTGGATTATTTCCTTTGTTATAGTTTCGTATTAGATTATTTATTTATACTCATTTACATATATTTTGGGCGATACTCAGAGAAAGAAGCAAAGATATAGCCATGGAGCACTTATTTAATAAATTCATACATTTATACACATTTTTTGCTCGTACCTGACAATTAGGATGGGGAGCATTAATTTGCATGTTTGAAAGGAGTATACATTAGTTAATTAAGTAGGCCCAACCTACAATGCTCTTGACGTGTCCTACATAGATAATGTTTACAAATATACTTGGAGAAATAAAGTAAGCTATATGGTTTCCTATTTTATTGTATTAAGAAGTGCAGGGAAATACTGGGAGAGTGGGCCAAGCCCATCCATTTTACAACTCTGTTTCGAGGGCCTAGAAGATATATAAGCAATAGGTTAATTTTATTAGCAATAATAAGATAGTAAAGGAAGCAGTACGCTACACGGATAATACATAGGTTACAACTTTGACAATTAAGAAAGAAAACAGATTTCAATTTGGGTGCTTTACTACGACGCTAATTCGTGATGGAATTTGGGGAAAGAGATACAGAGCATTGCTTTATCTACTTAAAGCTTGAACAAGAAAGCAAAGTCTGCGAATTGGATGTTTTTGGGGGAAAAAAACCGCAAAAGAGATTGATCGGAGAAGGTTGTGCAGTTCGCGTGAGGTGAAGCACTTGATATTTCGGCACGAGTACTGTGAGTAGTAAGCTTACCGCAATTTGTGTTTTCATAACTTGCATGATTTACACATAATTTTTAATATAAATATGTTACCGATTATTTTGAGTTGCATGTGGGACAAGTCTTTTACTCGATATGATACCGAAATAGTTATTTGAGATGAATACCGTGGTTTTAAATATTTTGGTTGTCACTAGATCTGTTTTACCGTTACTTGAATTTATTGTTATCGAAAGGAAATTATATGATTTGATAAGAAACGAAATGGCCTATATTGTTTTAAAATAGTTTCTACGAGTATATATACGGATTAGAGAGACAAGTATAAATGGGAGGAGACTTTGAAGGATCCCGTAGCTAACTGCGGGTTCGTTAGACTTGGTGCACCTTGTAATTACCGATTACACGATCCGTTCATTGAAACCTCCCAAAATGTGAATACTGATATTATACAGTGGTTACCGAGCTTATTACTGAATTGTTAATTATATTTTACTACAAGAAAAGCGTGATGAGACTGACATTTTTTAATTGTTTCTGAAAGAAGCATTTTTATGTATTTTCTCTTCGAGATACTAGCATGTTTATGACTTATCCTCAAATAAAAATGGTTGTGGTTAAGTTTTATTACTCACTGAGCTAGTGACTCATTCCCCGCTAATTTAGAGCAGTTGACGCGGGCGAGGATTTCGTTAGTTAGAGCGCACAGATTGATAGTTCTTGGTGAGCCTCGCACTTGTTCGCGTGGGCGGAGATTTTATTATTTGTTATACTCTTTTCTTTGAACTCTTAGAGTCGCTCCATAGTCATTAATTTAGTTTCATGAGTATTCTTTTGTTATTATAGTCTTATGTTGAGTATCGTTCTCATTTATCAAAGTTGGAGAAAATTAGTATTTCTAGTGGTTACTTGGTGGTTTAGTTATAGTGGTGACTTGTATTGGTTAATTGATAAGTTGTCAATTATATGGTATGATATTAGGATGTTTGGTTGCTTGCTGATTTGAGGTAGGAAAATTTTTGGGATAGTCCAAAAATTGTGGAAATTCTGTCCGATTTTCTGTAAAATATCGATGAGGCTTACTTGGGGCACTTGCTCCTAGATGCCGGTCATGATCCTAAATTGGGTCGTGACAAATATATATTGAATTTAAAATACAATCCCAATTATTTTACGGATTTAATTCCAATAAAATTTATAGGCCTACACAGTGTTCGTCTTAAGAAATAATTACAATTAAAGCATACTAGTGTTTAGCTTACTGTATTTTGTTGGGGCTAAAGCATTCTTTTGTTAATATATCTATATCTATACAAGATTTCCCTGCGACCTAGCCTGTCTATCTTATCATAGTATTGTTTTCAAGTAGTAAAGGTCCATTGTCACTCATTCTGAAGTGAGCCAGGCTACATTTCCTTGTATGTCTTTGATTTAAGAAATAAAATATTTGTGGATTTGTCATAATCCTTTATGATAATTCTGGCACTAATTAACAAGTTTGGAAGATAAAATGCCCTGGGTACTCCTTTAGATTTTGGGTCCGATAATATGTAAAAGGAAAAAAGCATGCGCAGATTTTAACTTAAAATATTTGCTTTCATAATTCAGGTATCTCTTTCCAAGCGCTTTAGGCTTCGAGGTAGCAGCCGGACTTCACAGGCACAAGATCTTTTTCAGCAGTTGTGGCGAATTCATAAAAGATGAATTTATGGGTTCGTTTGCAATTATGAGGTATTCAAATTTTTTCATGTGTTATTATCTCCATCTGAAGTACATATATTTGTCCAAGCGTAATTTACTCCTGCTTTGGTTTTGAAGATACAATCTCATACAATTATTTCTGCAAAATGAGCAGAGTTCTCATATGAGGAGATGATAGTTGATCTGGGGGTGAATGCTCTACTTAAGTATGAAATTTGATTTGCAGCTCCTCAGCCACATCCCTCTTTAATGAATGAGAAGAAAATCTTACCGCAATATTCCGTAAGTCTTCCTACGACATTGTTGTCGGGTGATTCGAGTTATTCGCAGGATCACGAAGAGGTGGAAGCATTACGAAAAGAAGCTGAAGAGTTAAAGGAGGAACGGAAAGAAAATCGTGCAAATTTTAATAAATTGCAAAGTGTAGTGGTGAAACTTATGAGCATGCGTCAAGTTGATCCTTTGAATGATGACGAACATGGTGGGGATAATGAATTTTAGTTTATTGTGGTTGGGATGTTTGAGATATTATTGTTTGTTATGGTTGGATGTTTTAGACTTGGTAAATGTTTGGACTTGACTATGATTGTAATGTTAAGACATTATTGGTACTGTTAACGATTTCTCAGGAAAAGCCAGGTTATTTTTTGTACTTCCCATGGCAATCTTGGATGCTTTCTTTATCCTTTGGATATTCACTTCCCTATCTGCAACGTTGAATAAGCTTCAGGTACATTGGCCTATACTTTTATTTATAACTTAGTATCAATTTTCTGGTCTATAAAAGGGTTCTCATTCCACATTTCCTATTATCTTCATGTATTTGTGGATGACCAGAAATCTAGAGATGATACAAGTCACCTTCATATATTCTAGGTTAATTTGTCATACAATGTTAATTAGCTCTCTTTTTGTTACTCATTGTCCGCATTTTGTTAGCTTGGTTATTAGCTCTCTTTTGTATGACTATTTAGTTTAACTGCATTCAAAGGCAACACTCTCTATCATGATATATACCTAGTTGTTTCCATTAAGCGAAGAAACTTCTTCACACGGCCAGATCATTATGTTTTATTAAGAAGTGGTGTGCTGATTATTTTATCTTCAGTATTGAAGTTTATTTGATTAATATAAGAAAAATGATTCTTAGTTACTCACTTATTTATAAACATTCTTTTGTATATCTATTTAGATATGGTTATGATGGGACTTCTACCTCTCTGCCAAGGAAGGAGCACTTAACGCGATTCTTGCAATAGAGGACGAATTTACCTTTTTTTTTCTCTTGATGAATTTGGGTTGAGTGTTTAATCATGACACAGCTTCATTTTCTTGACCATTATTACTATCTACTATAAAGCAATGGTAGCTAATTGGCTGATGTTGTGAATTGATGGGCTCGAAGGTTGTGGCCAAGTTAGACATATACAGGATGTTCACAAATGCACTGGCTGTGGCGGTTATTGTTTCTGTTGGTTGGGTATGTTATGAGGTAATATTGACTATCTCTGGATTGAAGTTGATCTGTTGTTTCAGTTCCTTCAATCTAATATAGCTGATTCTAAGCTTTTGTCCGCAAAAGAGCCAAGTGATGGATACCCAAAAGTGATCTTTTGCGAAGAGATCTGAATTAACAAAAGAAAAAAGGCCAAACCTTTTATTCAACTTGTACCCTTCATGAGTACATGGAATAAGCTTTTGAAACAGTAGCCAAAACGTGGAGCACTCGGCTGATCGAATAATTTGACCTGCAGTTCTAATTTGATATATGTGTTTGTGTCCGTGTGTGGTGAAGGACTTCGGTTCTCATCAAACAAACATTAAGAATTGAAATAAGGTGTTTACGGGAAAAGAAGGTTCTTTAGTTAAAGGAGTCACAGTTATATTGTTATTCATGTCCAATTTCATATATTCTTAAGTCCATTAAATAGGTAAAAGCATTATAATTCATGTAATCTTTTTTCTTCGTCTAAAAAAAAATAAAAAATCATGTTATCTTTTTTCTTATACAGGAATTTTTATGAAATCTAGACAAACTATAGTTTCAGAAACGGATTAAAGTAAATCCGATACAGAGGGATAATGAATAAATAAGTTCAACTAGTGCAATGGCAAGGAGAGCTAACTATTTAGAGATATTTCCATAGGCTGAAGCAAATAGTTAGCTAGAGGAATTCGTATATTCCTCAAAGCGAAATATATTGGGCATGATTGTGGACTTTGTGCGAATCCTTGAAGATACAAAGAAAATCATCTAGAAATTGAAATGCACTCCTATTACATACTCCTACTTGAGTTCATATAACGTAGTTTCCTTGACCTCCTAATGTTCCCTATTTGTATGTTACCAAGCAAAGAATTAGAACTTGTTTTTTCTCTGGCAGCTGTACTTCAAGTCCACTGATGTGTACAATGAGCGATGACAAAATGCCTCGATCATTCCTGCCTTCTCGCAAGTGCTGTCTTTCTCTCTCCTTCGCGTTATTGTTGCACTTTGGGCTCCATCTCAAAACTCCATGAGGTAATACCAGGCTTTCTATCTTTGTAATGCATGTACAAGTCCTTTTGATGTCCTTGCCTATAACTATTCGTAGTTACTTATCTCCACGCCCTTGTGCTTGTAGGGTTGCCTCTAGGCTAATATTTTGACTGTCTTCCTAGTGGCACTCTCTTTTATTCTCATAACATTCATACGGTATCTTTAACTACCCCGACTAGTATGTGAGTATGTCCCATTTTTATCGCATTCTTCCATTACCTATAATCACTAAAACCACTTAATTATGACTTAATGACACATTACTCCATATTCCCCCCCTTTTAGGGGAGTACTGAGAGTTGGAGCAATGACGAACTACCTATAGATGTTTTACCCCTTCATTTTTGGCATCCTTTCACATCATCAATGGCCCTTACTCGCCTTGCGGTATCCTTCTATGCCAGGGATAACAAAATTCCTTACTCGCAATGGTGACACTTAATGTAATTGGTATATATACTCCCTTAAGCTATACTTTGCTTACATTGTTTGCTTTAGTGAAGCGTCTTCCTAAATGACAATGCTCTGAATTTTTCATGAGCCTTCTTCCGTTGTCCATTCTATTATCGCTGGAACGCAATCTTGAATTCTCATGATGCTTATTGTTATCACATCACTCAGTCCCTAAATGTTTTGTTTATCTTGTTCACAAGTTCATACTGATTTTTATTATCCTTGGGGGTTTATCTCTCCCTTCTTGTAGTCGCGTTGGAGTCACGAACTTATTTCTCGAAACGAGGATATGACTTTATGGCCTATACTCTTTTGTTGTCTCAAGGCATAGCTCCTCTCCTCTTTTCTTTCACTTGACTATATACTCTATAATACTTTCATCTGTCTACCGTTGTTATCCATCTATCACATTTTACTCATAATGCTTCATTAACTCTCTTCTTATTTTCCTGTTAACATTTTTGTCTATCACTTTATTATGAAACTGCAACAAGCTATTCTTTTGCTTTTAACTCCCCTTTGCTAAATCCATTGGCTCTTTGGATTGCCTAATATTCTCTCTCTACTAGGGACGGGACACACTAACATAATATTGATCCCCTCTAGGTTTTCAGTGCTCATCTTCGTAGTACTCATATCTACCTGTACTATTTTAGAGTACACCATTTGGGAGCCATACTAAGATAATATGATAACAGTAAGTCGGGAATCCAAGCTAGAGTGAGAATTTAAGAAGTAAATGCGGAAGCAATAACAATAAGAAATTGAACGACTAGAATTAAAGTGCAAAAAATAAAGGATATGGGAAACTTCACGGAAATAATTCAAGAACTTCCTAGAACGCAAGTTCTATAGTCTTGACAAGATCCAAGCTACAACGTTTTGATTTATTGAAGAAATCAAACGTCTTTACATAAGAACAAATCAAAAACAATAGATTCGGATCTTGACCGCTTTACAAGTAACTTGAGACAACAATTAATAACTAGTATCAGTCGCCTTCTGTGAAATTTATCACAAAGGAATTAATAATATCACAATAAAAAGGTTATTTTACTACCTTGAACTATGAACTAGTAAAGGTTGAAAGATAAATCTCAAAGCATAAGTAACAAAGGTTCAAAGAACTCTCAAAGTATAGTATTATTAATTAATATTGAAGTACCACAATGAATGAAAGAAACTACTATTTATAGGAGCAAGAAGTCCTTAAAACTAGGTAGGGTGGCTGCGAAGGCAAACCCTAACTTGGAAGCTAAGTTAAATACCAGAAACCTACTAATAAAATAGAGAAAATCCCACTTTATACCCATTAATTCTAAACTAAACCCTTTAATGCTCGGACCCAAACTATTTACTATTCCTACCCATGGGGCCCAAACTATTTACCCGACACCTTCTAATTTCCAAGTTCCAACTGTATACGCCTTCTTGTACTACTGCAGGAGTATTACTTTCATAAATAATCATCAATACAAGAAGAATGTGGTCCTTGGCCAACAATTCTCCGATCTGTCTTTTGTCCCACAAAATTATAGTTTCGTGTTCAAATGATTTGTTACCCTTTTCTATTTGAAACATATGACCTAATTTCCCAAGGCCACTTAATACGAGGGAGTAATATTTTAAGACGAGATCTACAGTTTTCTCCAAAATTAGTCTTGATCAATTTATACTAACTTTTAGCTTGTTTACACCTTGGTTGTTCTTTCCCTATCTTTTGCTCTTGTCTTGGCCTTTGAATTTAAAATTTTTATTTCGAAGATTTCTTGTTTGATTCAAAGTGGGTGTTGTTAAATATTTCTCATAGTACCATCTGGAAGTTTATATTGAAATTTGATAGCATTTGGAGCTGATTTGAGGTGATTGAGATCGAAATTTTCAGTTGAAAATCGAAGAACACTGCTGCAGTATACCGCTACAGTATACTGTAGGAGTATATAGCTATACTGCAACAGTATACTATTATAATTTACAATATACTGCAACGGTCTGTTGTAATAATCGAAAAAGAACACAGTTACCTAACTGTATACTGCTACAGTAAACAATATATTATAGGAGTATATAGTTATACTGCAACAATATACTACTATAGTATACAATATATTGTTATAGTATACTGTAATAATATGCAATATACTGTAACAATATGATATAATAGTATACAATATACTATAATATTGTACTTATTACTTGTAAAGTTGCTTGCCATTTCCCTTTTAATTTGCTTTAAGCTTTTACCCAGCGTGAGGGGTAAATTGAAAATGCAAAAATAAATAACTGTTATAGTATGATATATAATGTAACATTATACTTTTACAATTAGATCCTTTTAGATTTTTTTTGAATTTTTACTCACAACTGATATTATTTCAGTTTAATAAATATTTTTTTTAATTATTTGCGCACAATTGTATACCCTGTTGGTATAACTATATACTATATTGGTATCATATGTTAGTTAATATTTTTTGATTATATTAGTTACATTTAATTGGTACACAATTTAATTTTTCTAAGTAATAGTATAAAAAATAAATATTAAAAAATAGTGAAAACAATAAATGAAATTAGATTATGAAGAGAAAAAGAATATAAAAAAAGAAGTTAAATAAAATTAAAAAAGGAAAAAAGAAAAAAATAAGAAGAAATCGAGAAAAAAAGAAAAAAAAAGAAATAAAAAAGTATAGAAATAAAAAAGAATTGGAGAATAAATAAAAAATTTACCACAAAAACTAGTATGGATAAAAATGTAATTAAGTTATGAGTAAAAAAAACCCCAAAGCATGACTGATAGTCATACTGAATCTATCGTGAGGTAATATAGCATGTCCAATTTGTCATGTATCTTAATAACATGTTCTCCCAGAATACTACCATCCATGTTAATCTATCGTGCGGTAATAGTTTTGTTTTTGTTTACAAGTGTGTCAAAAAAAAAAAACCCTAATGAAATAACAGAGTGGGCGGCCAAATCATTGTTTGAAGCTGAATCGCGAGGGTTTATGGTTCGAAATTTTGAAGCGATTGTGCGAAGAAGAAGACGACCTAGGGTTCGTCGATTTCGTGAATGTTTGTTCAAATTAGTCACTGGGGTTTACTCGGATTGTTTAGTGGAAGTTGAATCCAAAGGTTGAGTTCGTTTGGTGAAGATTTGGACGAGATTGGAATGAAAATTTCTTGAATCAGTCGAAGAACTTACTGCTGTGTTCTTCAAATTCTGGGATTGAGTCCTAGCCTACGCGTCGTCCCTACACGTCGATGCGTAGCTGATTTCAGTAGCTCTTCATTGAGATTGCACAGTTTTGATTTCTGAGTATTAAAACTTAGCTCGACTTCTGAATTCAAAGCTGAAACTTCATCGCTATTCTTTGGAATTGATTAAGTTGAGTTCATAAGTCGACTCCAGCTTCTTGTTGATTATTGCTTGAGTTTGAATTCTTAGCCGAGCTCGAAGAACTTCGCGGACTGATTTGTCTGGATTCGAGCAGCTGAGATACCGTAGTAACGAATCAGGTTCGATTCGTTGAGTTCAAACTGAAATTTGTCTCTAAATTTGCAGTGAAATATGAGTTAGATCATAGACTGCTTTTTGAGGATATGTTGAAGAACTTGTGACTGCAGTTTAGGACTGTCGTCAGAATTCATTTTTTGTTAGTCGATAGTAGCTGTTGGCGACACGAAATTGGGATGCTCTTCTGAATTTGTATGAACTGAGTTCTATCATTGTTCCCCCTGTTTAGAACTGAAATCCGAGTTGCATTTTGATGGTTCTCTACTGCTGACGAAATCCTAATTCATTGTTGCTGCATTAGAGTCGATTGTCATTTGATTTCTGAGTATTGAGCTGAAGTTTGTTATTGTGATTGAACTGCAAACTATCATAGCTGCCTGCTATCAAGTTCTTGTTTGGCTGCAAGTTTGAAAATTAGTTTCTGGAATTTTTAAACCCCTTGGTACACAGTAGAACCAGCCTAGAAATAACTTCAGGACCTACAGAAATTGAGCATAGTATTTGCAGCTGTTGAATACAATGTTTGCACCAGTCATTTGCTCGAAAATTATGTTGAACTCGCCGACTGTTTTTTCACTGGTTGAGACTCATTCTTGAGCTTGAAGAATCTGTATTGCGGCTGAAGTTTGGTGTGGCTGTGAAATGTTGTTTTACTGCAGTTTTTCTCCAGTTTATGCACAGTTTTAGCTTGGAATCTACGCTCTTTCTGCACTATTGAGCCGATGTTTCTGCACAAGTTTTAGCTCCAGTTTTTCTACAGATTGATACAATTGCACCTGCAATTTTAGACGGATTTCTGCACTGCCAAAACTGCACTACTCAAGCTGCAATTTCTGCACTTTACAGTTAGTTCTGCACCAGCTAAAATGCTCAGGTTTGGGCAGTTTGTGTCTGAGAGTAGCTTGGTCTATTCTTGAGAAGTATGCATAGTTTAAGCTAGTGTTTGGCCTATCCCGAATTTATTTTGAAAAATTTGATTTGGGTAAAATTTGGTTTGAAGATGAAAATGTGTTTGAACATACGTTTTCAAAACATATTTTTCAACTTTAATTTGGAAAAATATGTATATAATTCCCAAATTTTGGGATTTTGGCCCAAAATCAGCTTAATAGCTGATATTGGGATTTTGGCCAAAATGTGGGCAAAATTTATGGCCAAACAGGAGTTTTGAAAATAAATCCCAAATTTATTTCGGCAAAACTCATGGCCAAACGGGGCCTAAGTCTACATCTGAATGGCCTAAGTTGTTGGCAAGGCAAGATATTGGAAAGGGAGTTTGGAGTGCAAATCAATTCACAAGTCATCCTAGTCCAAGTGGAGATTACGATGCTTATACTATGCCAAGCCCAGTTGTGTCTGTTGATGCTTGTTACAATGCATATTACACTTATCCACCACCCCACTACCAACACCAAAACCCCCAACCACATTTCAACCGCCACAAGTACATCAACTACAACCTTATTAAACTTCACCACAACCAAGACCACCACCAAATTTAGCTTCACAACATATGCTTCAAGCACCACCAAAGAGAGACAATCTCCCTCCTCCACTACCCATACCATCTCAAGAGCCTCGAATGATTAGCAATCCACTTTTTCAACATGATCATGAGACCACATTGAATGAGTTGGACAATATCTAACTAGTTTCTAATGGAGAATATAAGAGGAATGAAGATATGTTGGTGAGAAAGGCTTTGTCTACTTCTATGGAGGAAGAAGGGGAAATACACAACGACATAATATCTTTTACACTAGATGTTTGATTTTGGATATGATGTGCACTTTGGTAGTTGATGGAGCAAGTTGTGACAATTTGGCGAGTGCTATCTTAGTGAAAGAGTTAAGTTGGAAAGTTCCAATCATCTTAGACCTTGTAAGTTGCGATGGTTGAATGCTTGTGGCGAACTTAAGAGAACAAAGTCGTGAAGATTCCTTTCATGATTGGGGATTACAAGGATGAAGTAATTTGTGGGGTTGTTCCATTACATGCTTGTCATATCATCCTTGGGCGACCTTGGTTGTATGATAGAGATGTTTTGCATCAAGGAAGGAAGAATCACTCTTCTCGTAAGTGGAAAGGCAAGTTGGGGATACTTGAACCATTGGAACCAAGTCAAGTCTTGAAAGAGCAAATTTGAGAACATCCTTGAAAAATGCAAAGAGAAAAAGTAAGGATGAGAGACAAAAGAAAGCGAGAAGTGAGGGAGAGAAAAGTGACAACTCTAGCGTGGAAAACGGAGAGGAAGTATTTAGTGAAGTGAGTGAGTTGTCACAGGAAAAGAGTGAAGAGCTTGACAAGAAAATGAGAGAAAAGAAAGAGGAAAAACAAAAAGAGAGTGAGGATTTTTCTTATTCTAATGCTACTAACTTTCTTCTCTCTCTAGTTGTTTTGTATCTTGTGTAGGGACTTTTGGAGAGGAGCCATCAAGTGGCATTCAACCAACTCTGAAGAGCTCGAAAGATCAATCTATCTTTCCAAGAGAACTTATGGAATTCATTGAAGGTAAAGAGAATACTTTAGAAGTGCTTCAAGGTAAAATAGCTTATCCTTCTACTCTTGATACTTTGTTGATTGTGGTGACACTTTTAGTTTGAAAGATAGCTATGCTATTGATGAGTTTGATATTTCTTTATCTTGTGATGAGAAAAATAATTGTGGCGTGTAGCCAGCTAAGAGTACTTTTGAAAGAACATTCTTGTTAGATTTGCCAATGCTTCTATGAGGAAAGGTATGAATTTCACTTTTGGTGGTTTGATTGATCATTATGAGCAAAAAGAACCTAACTTTATTGCTTATTTTGTGAAGGTTCAACAAGGAAAAGTTGCTAAGGGTAAGGAAAGCCTTGAACTAACACTTTGGCATATTATTTGTCAAGAGCTTTTGTTACAGACCCAAATCTATGGGCCGCAAGGGGCACCCGGTACCTTACTCAACCGAGTACCAACATACATATCTTTCTTATCGTACTTTCATTGTCAAATGGTCGAAACAAGCCGTCATGGGCTAACCAGAATAAACATAAGGGAATACTTAAAACTTCAAAAATCTTCCTCAAGCGCATCTAATGTTGTTGATCATCCTTGCTATAAATAAGTATATCATCAAAATAAACAACAACAAATTTTCCCATGTATGATTGAAAAATTTGGGTCATGAGCCTCATAAATGTGTTAGGAGCGTTAGATAGCCCAAATGGCATAACGAGCCATTGATACAATCCCTTGCCAATCTTGAATGCGAGTTCCATTCATCGCCCTCTTTCATTCGAATTTGGTGGTAGCCACTCTTCAATCAATTTTAGAAAATATCTTGGGCCCATGTAATTGATCAAAAGATCATCAAAAGCTTAGGAATAGGAAATCTATACTTGACGGTGATCTTGTTAATAGCACGACTATCAACACACATGCGCCAAGATCCATCTTTCTTAGGAACGAGCAAGGCAGGTACATCACAAGGACTTAAACTTTCCCTTATTAGTCCACGATCTAGTAGTTCCTTGACTTGTCGTTGAAGTTCCTCTTGTCGCGTTGGATTCATCCGATATGCTGCTTTATTAGGAAGTGGTGCGCCTGGAATTAAATCAATTTGATGTTGAATTCACCTTATTGGTGGTAAGGAAGAAGTTGTAGTATTAGAAACAACATCATGAAACTCATCCAATATTGCTTGAAGTTGTGGGTCATTGACTCCTAATGACTCTTTCTTGGTGATAGATTCCACTTCCTTAGGTACTACAACAAGCATTTCCTCTCCTTCCTTCAAGTGTTCTTCTACCCAAGCTCTTGTAATGTATGTCTCCTTCATTTTAGGATCTGACTTCTTTAAATCTTGAGGGTTCATTGGGAGCAGTTTGATCTTCTTTCCATCCTTGAAGAAAGAGCAAGTGTTCTTAAAGCCATCATGAATTTGCCCTTCTGTCATATTCCCATGGTCTCCCAAGCAGTAAGTGGCAAGCAACCATAGACATTACATCACACCAGACCTTATCTTGATAATTCTTGCCAATAGAGAAAGGAATAAGGCACCTTTTATTAACCCGTACATTCCTTCCTTCATCCAGCCACCTCATGCGGTATGGCTTCTGCTAGGGGTGTACATGAGGCGGTTTGGTTCGGTTTTTTATTAAACCAAAATTAAACCAATTATGTCGGTTTACTAAATTCATAATCAAATCAAACCAACATAAATTCGATTTTTTCGGTTTCGATTTTAGTCGGTTTTTTCGGTTTTTTCGATTTTTTTCGGTTTTCCTTTTTAGTATATTATTCTTGAAAAAGAGATCAAATAATCACTAATTTTTTTTTTGATGAAGTAAGGTATTTCATTAGAAAGGCATCAAGTAGATGCAATAGTTACAAAATCAGAAGATAAAAATACAGAAAAATAATAGATTGTAAGCCCCTTTAGGATGTGCTAAACTATAACTAAGGATCTAACAAAGTCCAAAAGGTGATCAGTGCTAATTACAGGGGTTAACTTCACCCAGCTAAAAAGGGTGAGCAAACAATTAGCTTTAAGAGTGTGATTTGGAGTTGAGATTCCATCAAAGCATCTTTGGTTCCTTTCATTCCACAAAATCCAAAAAATAACTGCAGGAATCATTAACCAGATCTCCTTGATGGCCTTATCAACTTCCCAAAGACTCCAACTTGTGTGTGCCTCTCTAATATTCGATGGCATGGCCCAGTTCAAACCGAAAAGACAAAAAAACATGTTCCACAGATCAGTGGCAACTTGGCAATGCAAGAGCAGGTGACTGACATTCTCTGAGCTTTCCTTACACATGTAGCATCTGTTGACCAGTTGAAAGCCTCTTCTATTGAGATTATCCTGTGTTAAGTAGGTTTCATATAGAGCAATCCAGCTGAAACAAATAACCTTGGTGGGTAGTTTGGTCTTCCATATTAGTCTCCATGGCCAAGGGTCTGAGTCAAATACCTGGCTCTGAGTACAGATGTGCTTATAGCATTCTTTCACGGTAAAGATGCCCTTGTTCCCCCACTTCATAGTGTCAGGTAGATTCTCATCGATGGTGAAGACCTCCACTCTGGCTAACATGTCCATCAAGCTATCCATTTCCCAATCTTGTATAGATCTTCTGAGGTGCACATCCCAAATATTGCCAGTTCTGTTCTGGGCAATGGAGGAATCCTTATCAAGGGCAATCTGGAAAATGGTGGGGCATTCAAACATGAGTGGGGTGTTGCTCATCCATTTGTCTTTCCAAAATTTGATATGTGCTCCATTCCCTGCTTTGTAGTGAACATTCTGGACAAATTCCTGTCCAAGTTTGCTAATGTACTTCCATGGCCCAACCCCATAAGGTGCAATGACAATTTTAGTGCTCCAATTATCTCTCTTCCCATGCTTGGCGTTGATTACCTCCTTCCAGAGGCTTGAATCGCTTGTGCCATATCTCCATAGCCATCATTAGCAAGCTTTTGTTGTGGATGGTTAAGTCTCTGATACCCAAACCTCCTTTGAATTTTGGTTGCATGACCTTGTTCCACTTTATCAAGTGGAACTTATGAGAGCTGCTGTTCCCCTCCCATAAGAAATTCCTCCTGATCTTGTCTAGTTGCTTTAGTACCTTTTTAGGAATGGGGAACAAAGACATGTGATATGTAGGGATACTATCGAGCACACTATTTATGAGAGTTAACCTACCACCCATTGATAGGTATTGCATCTGCCATGATGCTAATCTCTTCTCAAATTTCTCAATGACTCCATTCCATACCTCGCAACTCTTGAATTTAGCCCCCAATGGGAGACCTAGGTAGGTCGTAGGAAGTGCTCCAATAGTGCAGCCCATGATACTAGACAATTCCTCTAAGTTTGGCACATTGTTTACCGGATAGATGATGCTTTTCAACTTGTTGACATGTAGCCCTGATAAAGCCTCAAATAGCAGAAGAGTCAGATTCAAGTATAGCATTTGAGATCTTTCTGCCTCACAGAAGATCAAAGTATCATCGGCATACAGTAGATGTGATACTATGATAGTGTTCTCAGCATTTGAACCCACGCTGAAGCCCTGGATCCATTGTATTTGTCTGGCCTTCTCCAACATTTTGCTCCGTCCCTCCATGGCTAGGATGAAAAGGAAATGTGAGAGTGGATCTCCCTGCCTTATCCCTTTCTGCGGAGAGAAAAAACCAACAGGTCCTCTGTTAATAATAATTGAGTATTTCACTGTTGAAATACTAAATCTGACCCACTTGATCCACTTTTCCCCAAATCCCATCTTCCTTAAAATAGAGATAAGGTAAGACCAATTAAGTTGATCAAAGGCCTTCTCGATATCTAGCTTGCACATAACCCCTGATTCGCCGCTTTTAATCCTCCAGTCTAGTACCTCATTGGCAATGAGAGCTGCATCAGTTATTTGTCTATGTTTAATGAAGGCATTCTGATGGTTGGAGACTAGCTTCCCAATTACCTTCTTCAGCCTTACTGCTAGTAACTTTGCTGTAATCTTGTAAACACTTCCAATGAGACTAATTGGCCTATAGCCTCTGAGTTCAATTGCTCATTTCTTTTTGGGGATCAGAGCGATGAAAGATGCATTACATGATCTCACCATGTAACACTGCTGGTGAAAGTGGTTGAGCGCCCCCATCACCTCTGGCTTGATAAAGTCCCATGTCTTTTGAAAGAAGGCCATAGTAAATCCATTTGGACCAGGTGCTTTATATAACGGCATGCACTTCTTCTTCCTCAAAAACTTTTTCTAAAATCTCCCTATCTTCACTTGATAATCTGGCAACATCATCAAAATTAGCACTGGGCCTCCAAGTTTCACTCTCAGTGTACAGGTTCTGGTAATAGTTCAAAATCTCTTCTTTGATCACATCCTTATCATCTGTTATTTCATTATCCACTTTGAGCTTGTCAATATTGTTGTTCCTCCTGTGTGAGTTTGCAATTGTTTGGAAGTATTTTGTGTTCCTGTCTCCTTCTTTGAGCCACAAGCATCTTGATTTTTGCCTCCATGAGATTTCTTCAGCTTTAGCCAATTCCATTAGCTCCACTTTCAGGTTCACTACCATTTGCTTCTCAGCTTGTGTTAGAGCTCTGTTTTCTGCTGTCTGATCTAAAATTGAGAGCTCCTCCAATGCCTTGGTTCTTTTTGCTTCCACTTTGCCATAGACATCTCTGTTCCAGTTGCTTATGTCCTTTTTTAAATTTCTCAATTTTTGTACTAGTATAAAATCTGGGCTGCCACTTATGACTGTAACTCTGCCACCACTCCTTCACCATGTCAATGAAACCTTCTTGTTGCAGCCACATGTTTTCGAACTTGAAATAAGAAGGTGCTGTGTCCCATTCCCCACTCTCCAGCAGAAGAGGTTTATGATCAGAGAGAGCTCTTGGGAGGGCCAACTGATTGATTGCTTTGAAGCTTTCATTCCACTCAGAGGATATAAGGAACCTATCAATCCTAGAGGCCTGTAAACAATCCTCCCCCTTGCCCAAGTGTATTGTGCCCCTTGGAGAGGTAAATCTAATAGCTGCAGGTCCATAATAATGTCTGAAAAACTCCTCATAGCCTTGGATCTTCTAGTGCAATTGAGTTTTTCATTTTCGAATCTACATACATTAAAATCCCCTCCAACCACCCAGTGGTCACTCCATATACCTCTAACAGCTCCTAGTTCATGCCACAATTCCTTCTTCTCTGCATTGGTATGTGGACCATACACACCTGTGAAAGCCCATCTGAAATCTTCTTGTAAACTTTCAAGAAAGCATGTGATTGAGAAGCTGCCTTGGTGAGAATCATTACATTTCCAAAGCCTTCTGTCCCACATAACTACAATACCACCCCTGGTTCCAGATGCCTTTAGTTCTGCCCATTCAACCCATCTATTCCCCCTTATTTGATAAAACATACTAGCATGAATGTCTTCCATTTTGGTTTCCTGAAGACACACAATGTCTGCTCTCCGTTCTCGAACTAATGAGCCGAGATTGCTCCTTTTATTCTTGTCATTAAGTCCCCTAATGTTCCAACTGAGAACTTTGACTTTCATCTGGGTGCTGCTTTGTAGTACCTGCCCCTGCCACTTCTACTGCCGCCGTCATAGTTGATACCACAAATTAAGTTTTGCACTTCTGCTTGCCCTTTCCTTTTCCCTTTCTTCTTACTTGCTGATTCCCCTTTACTTTGCATCTGAGCCTGACGTCTCTGATCCATTCTCATAATTAATTCAAAAATCTCATGTTCAAAGCCAGTTACATTTATCCCAAAAGCCTTGCAAGCTTTCCCCATTACTAATTTGGTCCATCTCGAGGTCTCAATGACTGCAGGTTGCTTAATTTCTTGCAATTGCAGATGCTCATCATCATGCCAGGTTAACGACAACATGTCATTATAAGAAGAAGATGAATAATCAGTGACGGAGCATGCTGAAGTTGTTGAGGCAACATCTGACCGTTTTAAACTGTGGGGAATGCCCCTAGGGTTGCCGATAAAGTTGTCAGCTTCGTCGTCCGCATCTTCATCTACTTCAGAATGATTTATAGTTATTGCATGCAGTGACGGTGTGATGATGCTGGTGTTATCAACTTGGGGTTGCTGCAGAATTTCTGGAGAGGCATTGGTTGTATACAGAGGCATTTTAGGTCCATATTGAACTCTGGGTCTCCACATCTGTAAGGGCTTAGTTATAAGCTTTGTATGGGCCTTCTTTCTTGGGCCTTTGGAATAATATGGGACTATAAGCTGGGCCCAAGTTTAATTTCTCCTTGCCCTTACTTAAACCATTTGCCTTGGTGGTATATTTTGAGACCCGGCCCAAATGGTTTAAATTAAAGTGTTTTGCAGCCACCTGTCTACCCACGTGCTTCGAATAGACAGGTCCTTCAACCACCAAACCCGATGTACCCACTGTTTTTTTGACTGACGAGCACCCTGCGTCTTCTTCTCCGACAAGTTTAAAGACTGGGATTGGCTTTGGGGTGGCGGTAACATCTTTTAGAACTGAAATTTCGTACCTCCAGTGCTCCACATCGAGCTCAATCTTCTCGGGGCATTTACAATCAGAAATGTTGACACAAATTCTCGCCCAATAATGATGACTTCGATGCTTTGTATTATCATCAATACCTATGAAACCACCGCAGAGATCCCCAATTGTTTTGAAGGTATCAAGTGACCACGCATGGAGAGGAATCCCAAAAGCTTTGATCCATTTATGTTCAGATCTCTCGGATTTCTGCCTGGCCAACTCGGTTCCTGTTAAAAGTGACCACCACTGTAAAGTTAGACGTCGTCCATTCCAGAACCATTCACCAGCCTGAACTCTCGCGGCTTCTTGCCTCGATGGTAACTCAAACAGAAATTGGTTGTGGGGGAGAGGGGTAACTTTCATGCCAGCACAAATCTTCCATCTATTCAAGAACCATTTTTGAATCACCTCCTGATTTGGGCTGTGATTAAAAGAATCATTGAAAGTTCCAACCAAGCATCTCGATAAAACCTGGTGATTGCTATCTTCTGTTTCTGGGTTGACCTTGATGACCTTATCAACCACCGTTGACTTATTTTTTGTTAATGCCAAACCAAACCAAGAGCGATCGGTTTTTTATTTTCCAACACCAAACCAACCAAACCAAACCAAACCACAAGTCGGTTTTTTTCTTCGGTTTGACTTGGTTCGTCGGTTCGGTTTGGCTTGATGGTTTGGCTTGTACACCCCTAGCTTCTGCAATGGCTCTGTCTCAAACCCTAATTTGGTAACCATTTCTTCAGAAACTACACTGGTGCAACTTTCTAGATCAATGATGAGTGTACAAATCTTTCCCTTAGATGTGCAACGTGTATGAAAAATATTGTGTCGCAACCATGGTTCTTCCTTGCTAGAATCTGAATGAAGAAGTCGTTGGATCATAAGGTATTCTCCCTCAATTCCATATTCAGTTACTTCTTCCAAGTTTTCATCATGTGGCTCTTCATGATAATCTTCTTCATCAGTCGCTCCTTCAAGGATGGTAAATACCTTTTTGTTTGGACAATCAGCTTGTATATGCCCAAGTCCTCCACATTTATGGCATCTTTTTTTAAAAATAGCTTCTGAAGTCATGGGTTCCTTTCAACTTGTTGGACACTTGGTTTTGTTGTAGATTATTGTGGCTTTGTAGAGCTCAAACTAGCACTCCATGGTTGAACGTGTTAGGATTTTTTATGGTAGTTGATGAAAACGTGGCTTTGGCTTCCTTCTGTTGTGTCTTTACGACCTTGGCTAGTTTGAGAACATCTCCAAAGGTCCAATGGGGCTGCAATCGTATCACATTCGCAATAGGCTTATTTAATCCAGCCAAATATCGAGCAATTAGGCGGGCTGGTTTTTCTTTAATGTCACTCTTGAGCCTAAGATATTCAAATTCTCTTGTGTTCTCATCCACGGATAAAGTTCCTTGTCTAAAAGAATGAAACTTCAAGTAAGACTCTTCTTCATATGTCTCTTGCAAGAACTGTTTGCGCAATTCTCGTTTCATTCTCTCCCAAGTGCGAATTCGTGTTTTTCTTTCCAGCTCTCGCTCTTTTTTGAGGTTTTCCCACCATAGTGATGCATAACCTCTAAGTTTTATAGCAACAAGCTTGACCTTCTTCTCATCAGAATATTCTTTATGATAAAAATAAGCTCAATAGTGATAAGCCAATCAATAAATTCATCGCCTTGAGATTTGCCATCATACTCCGGAATTTCAAGCTTAATATCATCACGTTGATACCTCTCTCGATTATTATTGTGTGGCCTTCTCTGAAATCTCCTTCTATCATGTTGATACTGAACTTCATCAGATTCATACTCTTCACTACCTTGATTATCAGAATATTCCAAATCTGAGTTTTTATCATAGTGAGCATGCTGCCTTGGTATTTTCATGCCTTAGCTTGGTCAGCTATAACTTCTTCCGCTTGCTCAATATGTCCAGCTCTCCGCGGTTGAATTGGTGGATCTCAAAGGGGAAGACGTCGCGGTAGCACGGTTATGTTGTGTCTTAGTGGCGGTGGAGGTTGTAGGCGTTGTGGAAGATTTGGTGGCTGATCTTGAATCGCTAACCTTCAACCAATCTAGTCAGATTCTGCATTGATTTCCTTAAGTCATCTAGTTGCACTTTAATTTCTCCGTTGTCTCGTTCAAGGGTTGTAGTTCTTAATCTTTCTATCTCAAGTTGTTCCTCAAGTGAAGAAGATCCCGAGCTTGTTATTTTCTTGTCTAGAGACATGATGACAAGATAGCAATTTAAAATTTTTGACCTGGAACTTGAGCTCTGATACCAAATTGATGTACTTTCAAGGTTTTGCACCTCTCAAGTACAAAGAAGGGAGAAAAACAAAAGCATCCCGCTAAAGTTTGTCACAAAACTAGCGAAAATGTTCTTCAAACTCACGTTAGAAGAATGTAAGATGAAAAGAAACCTCACCCACACGTTCTTCAATCCCGCAAGATTGCAAGAAGCGTTAATAAAGGAAGAACAATGAAATAAAAAGTAAATCACGTTTTTGGAGCAATAGCTTAGAAAAACTAATCACCAATGTTTATTCTCAGCGTATTAAGCCCTTTAAATAGGCCTTACTATGAGTAAAATTGGTAAGGTTAAGGAAAACTAATCCTAATTAAACTAGAATAAGAATAAGACTAAGAAAACCTATCCTGACGATGATTTTCAGGTTTTGCGCATCCTGAATGAACAAAGTGGAGAAGAGCGGGTTTTGCAATTGAGGGATCAGTGGTAATGAGTTGAATCTCTGTTATTTCATCTATTATCAATCTGCTGAATATACTTAAGAACACATATTCACAATCAAGCTATTTCGTTAAAGAGGACCAATACTCTTGAATAGTTTCCTCTATTTCTGTAATAGTAGAATGTAGACAACATGGGGGATGGGCTTTCCTGTTCACAATGACTTGTTGCTCGAACGCAAATACTTTTGCTACTCTTAGATGATCTTCCCAACCGACAGTTCAGTTGTGATGATATTTAGTCATGCAGAACAACAATCTCAATGTGCATTGTGTAACTTATATCTAATATTTGCTCTTTGGATCTGTCATGGACCCAATGAGATTATCATGTGAACTAAACAAACAGAGATTACAGTGACACTGCCACTCGGATGACCTTTCAAACACTAGTTTTGTCCCCCTTCTTCTTGCTTCATGTCTTTTGATGTTGAGGTAGCTTTTATGTCTTTCTTGTCTTTGCATTTGAGTTTACAAAGGCATCTTTATCCTAAATTCTAAAGCAGACAACGTTTTAGTCCCAGCCGCTTTTCTGCATTGCTTCATTTGATCAAAATACCTTCCAGTTGCGAGAAACTATAATTCATCTTCTGTGGAAGAGACCAGAGATCGTCTCTTGTTAAGCTTTGTAATTCTAAGGCAGACATTATGATGAGGAACTTGCTTGCTTTCCAGGTGCTATAGTGTTGTTGCACCAGGAGATACTATTCATGTCATTGGGGAGTTTGACAGCGAAGGAAAATGCGAAATAAACCGTGAGAAGAATTTTCTCATTGTTCATCCAGATATTTTCGTCTCTGGAACAAGGGTATGTCTGTGCAATTATTTTTCAGTTGTTTGTTTCGATTACTCAACATGTTGTCTTTCACTGTTCCAGCTTCTGCAAAGTCTTGCTTCCATCGGTTGTTTCTTCTTCTTTCTCCATTGTTCTTGAACATTGAGTACTCTGTTAGGTAGCTTCCAGTTTCAGTTGCTCAAGGCGAGCCGTGCTGGATGAGAGGTTAAATCTGGCGAGTATTCAGCTGCAGCATTGATTGGCACATTATTGCATCAGATGTTTCAGGTTTTATGAATGAAAATTTCTTGCTTTCTATGGCCATAAGCACATTTCCTATCATAGCTTATATTTTCACTGCTAGACAAAAGGGGTTGCTCTGATGGTAAGCAACCTCCACTTCCAACCAAGAGGTTGTGAGTTCGAGTCTCCCCAAGAGCAAGGTGGGAAGTTCTTGGAGGGAAGGATGCCGGGATCTATTTGGAAACAGCCTCTCTACCCCGGGTAGGGGTAAGGTCTGCGTACACACTACCCTCCCCAGACCCCACTAAGTGGGATTATATACTGATTTTTTTTTTTAGCTTAAATTTTCACTGCTATGCATGTACTATAAACTATGCCATTGAAAGTGACTGACGCTTTTGCCAGGCTGGACTGATCAGAGAGTCCCCTTCACAAGAATTCTTGGAGGATTATGCAAGGATAGTGCTCCAGAAAAGTCTCGAGAGCCTATATGCATGTGGAGGTGAAAAACTTAAGTTTCTCCCAATTGCTACTTTGTGAAGTCGTAATTATTACGTTGGCATCTGGGAATATGCTTTCTTTGAAGTCCTGGAAAGATTTATCTCAACGACAAGTTTATAGTAAAGCACTTAAACTGTCCATTCCTTTCAATTTTGAAACTTCTGAAACTTGTGGTAATTGCAGTTGATGAAAATGATACAAGACATTGATTGAGGCAATTCCAAAACTGCTGAATTGGTACGTTCCTTCCAATATTCAGAGGTAAATGACTACCTATATTGTTAAGCCTGAATTGTTGTTAAACACTATCTTGAGGCCATTAGTAACTAAGCTGGAAAGGTGGGGTTGTGATTTTGAAACTTTAGAATGGTGTCACCTCCTTGTTAGACGTAGATTAAATTAGGCTACTTTGTTCAACAAAGCATGCAACCCTATCAAGAACATGTCCTTTTTTTTTCATTCAGAAAGGTGATGGTTTATGGATTGTTTACAATTTTTGTGCTAACACATGTAAAATCCAAATGAAACAATTGAAAAATAAAAAGGATATGGTACCTAAAGAACGCATAGTTAGAGCCATCTTCAAAGTACTTTGTTCCAAATTCTTTGTACATAGGCTAGTCCTCCTCTTAGTCACATCAACCAAAATGTGTGATAGATGGGATACATGTGTGGTTTTATGGGTGTGGATATAGAAGTATGATATGTCATCACCTAAATCTTAGGATTGGGGAATTAGGAAAGGTGGTCAGATACGGGTGTTGAGATAACACTAATAAATGTATAGTATAACATATATATTTGTATGACTAATTCATTTGAAAGATCATCCGACAAAAACAAATACAAATAAATTGCTTTAAATATCTAAGCTTTTATTCCATAAGTATATCACATACAATTTCCTTATCGAAAAAAATTCCATAAGTATATCACATACTCCCTCCGTTTCAATTTATGTGAACCTATTTGACTGGGCACGGAGTTTAAGAAAAGAGAGAAGACTTTTGAACTTGTGGTGTAAAATGAGGCACAAATATTTTGTGTGACTATAAATCATTGCATAAAGGTAAATTGTTTCCAAATAAGGAAAGAGGTCATTCTTTTTGGCACGGACCAAAAAGGAAATAGGTTCACATAAATTGAAACGGAGGGAGTACAATTAAATTTTTCAGAATACTTTATTTGAATACTTATGTAAAACCCAAAATTTGAAACCTAAAACAAAGTCAACCTATGCTTCTCGGCCATAGTTGTAGCCAATGCAGCCTAGGTAAATTAACCAAGTGCGGTGGTATCTCACACCCACGCCCTTATCAATTTGGATCAACTTTGGTGTAGTGTTTTTTTTGAAGGATCCCTGTAAAATAGGCAAAACTTGTCCTTTTGCCATGTCGTTTACTATTTTCTACTTTGTTGGTGGCTAGTTCTTTGTGTTTGATTCTCAGTACATCTTGATTATAATTTGTGCCCATTCTTGCATTTGTTCCCACATTGATATAGTTTCTTTCCTTGTTTACCTAACATATTTATGAGCTTAACTTATGTTAGGTTTCAGAAGGGGTATTGATTTTGGAAGTGAAGATGGAGTTAAGAAGATTAAAGTATCTGAAGTAAGGAACCTCCTTCTATCTTTCTTGGTAATGCAGGCTTGAGTTAAAACTTGCAATCTATATCTCTTAAGGCCCATCTTGAATAATTTACTAATCTTGTGTTAGTTCTCAGAAGCATATGTTGCAAATATTTCTGATATATAAAGCATTAACCACATCAGGATGATCATTAGGAATGGTTCATTCCAATTTAACACATTTATCTCTAACATTAGTGTCTTTTTGTATTTATGATGAACAAAATAAGAAATAATTGCAATCTTTCTACACAGCAACCTTAAATTAAAATTTAATTCACACTCTATCTACTATACTGTAGTGTCGCAACTGGAATATGAAAGTACATGTAAATTGTCCTCCTAAAGTATAACGTTAAGATTTTAAAAAAAGAAAAGGTTCATTATTAATTGATGAGTTATGGGACATCGGATATAAATTGTGTTTGTAAAGTTTATGGTAGCGAGATTGTTAGAGGATTTCTAGTAATGAGCAACCAATGGAACATGTTAATCTAACATTTAACTAATATTACATTCCCCAAGTGGTTTACAGGATTTGTGCTTCAGTTCAGTTAGCTATATGCACTTGGGATTGCTTTCTTTAACCAAGATTATGCCTGATTTATTAGTTTTGACTGGATATTGAGCAGCTTTTTCTGAAGGATATTATTTGTCTTAAAGGAGAATAAACTGCAACATGATGCAAAACTACTGGTGCTTTGTAGCATTATCTACATGACAAACCCTTCTTTTCTGGAAACAAAGGAGAAACATTACTTACATGTCAAGAACATATGTTCACCTATAATTCTTTTGAAAATGCATATAACATGGTTTACCCTGTCCAGTCTGTCTATCCTCCCTGAGTTTATATTCTTTTCATTTTGGATGTCCTTAAATATAGGTACTTGATATTGAAGAAATTGCATGGGCCCAAAAATATGGGTTGAAAGGCATGATTGATGCATCCTTGTGAGTAAATGTAAAATTCAACAACTAAACATAATGAGATGATTATGCCTCTCGAATTTAAAACTGGGAAGGCAACAAATGGACAGGCAAGTTTTTTTGGAGCATTTGCAAAATAGTACCACTTAGTTGTGAAGTGATGATAATTTTCCACTTTACACGAGCTAGGCACCTAAACTCTAGACTATTGTTGGCATTACATTCTGCAGACAGCTATGGAACATAATGCTCAAGTGATGCTGTATACCCTTCTAATGTCAGAAAGGTGCACCAAACCCTGCCTATTTGCATAATTATTCACCTACTATTGGCATATGCTGTACTGCCATGTAGATTTTCCTTTAGTTCTTCTTCATAGATTCATCTCGTTGCCATCTATTTTTCTCTTAATTAGATACTCGCAGCATATTGGACA
>MU693543.1:71147-104085 GCA_026770625.1 Nicotiana glauca
TACACTCATTTTTCAAGGGAATTACTGTTCGAAGATCTGACTTGGTTGGCCTAATAATGTGCCGTAATGAACTTGCAAATGATCTTCTCAAGACCACTATAACTCAACAACTGGCACCAATGTTACAGGTAAGGTATCTCCGTCTCATCCTGTTATACTTAGGTTAAATACAGATAGTGTTTGCTAGAACTGAATATTTTGCATTAGTACTGTCTAGTCATTGAATATGTGGCTGATCAGTTTCCACATAATGGCGTGTTGTCCACTAAGCATTCAGGGTTGCACTGCATTTCCTTGTGTCCTTCTATTATTTTCTGTGCGCGCACGTCCTATAAATTTATCGAAATTGTTAAGGTTAGAAGGCTCTTAATTGTATTCTGTAACCTGTTGTAACCTGTTCTCTCTGGTACCACATAAAAATCTCTACTGAAATATATCCTCCCCCTCCCCTTGGTTTGGTTGTCTTCATAAAGGTGAATGTTTTGTCCGCTAAGGGTAGTTCATTTCGAATACACCTTCATAATTAGTATTGAATACTAGTTCTTCCTGTAGAGACCTAAGCATGGTTGTCATGTTCCACCACCATCCCAGGCCATAATCATTTATCGCCTTAATTATAAGTAAACCATAAAAGGGATCAGAAAACTGAATTAGCTTATTACCTGACCAAGAGGAACTCATTTAACAAAATCTTCTAGATATTAGTAACTTATTATTCTGGTGACTTCTTTCTTTTGATGCAAAGTCCAAATATGTGCAGAGGCTGTTGACTCCTCTATGTCTGTACCGTTTATCATAAGGTAATTTGAGAATTTCTCAGGGTCTTCATAGTGACAAGCATCCATTGTACTCTTTTACGTATATAGATTTTCAAAATAATTTGTTAAAGGGGCTTCCATGTTTACTCAGTTCAATCCTAAAACATTTTAGCATCTTTACCTCTGCTCCATGCTAAGAAAATGTTCTCCTTTCAAAATGATCGAGATTCTGTGAAACACAGATGATAAACCGTCTATAGAAGAAAGGAAGGAAGCTTAGTTGTTGAAGTCAGTAACTAAATCCTTTGGTTGGCGAATGTGCATGTGATAAATATACAGAGGTAATATGCTTACACGCACTGTAGTTCTCTTCTCCTAGTAGAACCTGTTCATGTGGTAACAGTAACATAGGTGCTTGCTGATAGAAGAAGGGGTAATTAACAATCAAAGAGAAAGTTATTGCCTCGAATGCCATGTTTAGAATACTAGTATTAGGCCTGATTCCTTAAATATATCAAAAGACGGTAAACTTTGACATTTATGCTGCAACTAGTAAAAGATTGCATTTATAACATCTGTTTTAGAATAATTATGTCAGGTCTTAGTTTTCTTGACAAAGGTGCCAAAACTTGGTAAGCGCCTAAGAAGCTAGACATGTAATAGGCAATCTAACTGCATTTCTGAATACGAATCAACTTGCCTAACGATGAGGAGTCAGCATTTTGCAGTGTGCAATGTGGAAAGGACTAAAGGAACATATTTGCAATCGAGCAGAAATTGCTTCCTTTTTTTGTTACCAAATGGGTAGAATAATGGGGATGATAAATCAACATGCATGTTTTCCATATGAGCCTAATCAATGTTGACATGAAAATCAGCCATCTTTTCTTGGTGTATGCCCAAATACTTATTCTCATCTTAGTTGTGCTTATACATCATATTATGGGTAACATCAATATACAATATTATTGGGACTTTGTTGAAATTAAAAACTTATACTACTGGATCATGAAAATTTTCATAGGCATATGGTGGCTCCACAAAAGGTAGCGGTTTGGGCGGTGTGTTTGATTCACTTGTTAGCCATCTAACAAATGCACATACTAATTTTCTTCAAAAATGGGAACAGTTGATTGACTTTTGGAGGCTAAAGAAGTTGAGGTACAATTCATTGTTGGGCGTAAATTAAGAAATCACTTCATGGCAATTCATTATCTCTTTACTTGTTAATTTTTTTTTTAGGTTGCAAAGAAAGAAATTTGGTGTTCACAAAGTTCAAAGAATGACCTTTACGCTCCTTATTTATCTTCTCTTGTCCTTGATATGTCAGAATGAACCACACCAACAAACTTTTGCAAAGGAAATCAATTTACTTATCACTTTGTAAATCGAGATTGGACTTCCTTGGGCACTCATCAACAGGATGGAGATGCTCTTAATAGTTATAATTTTCCTATGAAAAAGTTTGAATCCTCACTTAGGAGTTAGGAATGGGGATTCTTCTTTCTCATATTCTTTTTGTTTTATGCACCCCTGAATGTTATATTTTCAGAGCAATCAGCTGAAGCAAGAATTACTTGTCCATAGTTGTAACATCATCTGTTTGCCTCCAGGAGAAAAGTAGTGAGACAGAGCTGTTATATGCAGCTATAGCAAACTGCATGATCCTGTCCCTGTGAAATATATTAATCGGATGGCTTGAACAATGAAGCTTCTTAGAATTCTCAATGAATCAACTATGCCTTGATCCTGAATTAGTTGTGGTCAGCTACAGTAATCCTCTTATTCATTCCACTCTATCAGGGAGCACATGCCTTGGTGGCTCTGGGATCATCCCACAAATTTAGTAATTCTCTACTAGCATCAAACCCTCGGGCTTTACTTGGGTTTGGGACAGCTAGGCTTCGTGAAGCTCATAGAGGAAAGGGAGTTCTCACCATTCAATAACAAAAAACAGAATAATAGTCAATATTTTCTTAAAAAATGGAGTAATTTCTGATTTAGTTGGGGCCATGGCTTATGTTTGTATAAGTTGCCTGCAAATAGAGTAATTTCTAGTTTCATTGAGCCTCTCATTAGCTGAACTTTTTGTTTCGCCCCTGCACTTTCAGCTCGGTGTAGTGTATGAGTTGTGATCGTTTGAATTGAAAGTGCTGTCTTATAAGCGCTGTATGTTTGGTTCTATTCATGGTCATGATCAATTGACGGTATGACAATATAAATTTTAAACTTTTCAGATATTGAGCGCTGAAACTGGTGGTATACTAATAGCTACTGGAGTTGTTGTAGATATGAGTTGCTCTCGCATCTCGGTGAGTATTAGATCTTTATTTGGTATTAATTCTTCAATGCAAGGAGCTATTACTTTATAGTGTTTGTCATTGCTGCAAAAAAGCCTAGAATGCGCGGACATAACTTATTTTCAGTTCCTTCTTTTCATTCTCCTTAGATGGAGCAACCCGAACTTTTCAAATAATCTCATTTGTTCCATTGAAAAGTAGGAAACTTATATTTCTCATTTGCCAATTATCTTCGTTAATGCTGTTAGATGTCACTTTGGTCCCTTTCAACAGCTGAAAAGCTTTTTGCCTTTCTTTAATAAATAAGGTAGCTCCAAACTATACAAGGAGATGATTAAGAATGAAATAGTTTGATTTGTTGAGACAAAACATAACAAAAAAGTTAGAGCCCTGACCATTAACAAAACTAAAGCTTCACATGGCTCTTCCTTTTTATCCCACTTTCAAAAGAAAAACTACTTCAGGACCTGGAAAGCCTTTTCCAAAATGAAAATTAAAGAAGTCAATATACGGAAGTCTTCTAAACCAGTGTGGAGACAACAAATTTGGTTCGGATCAAGACCGAAAATATCGCAACAATCGTAGTATTTTATTTCAAATATTTGAGTGTTACAATCTCTATGATTCCTCTGATTCTACTTTTCAGTATAAATTCAAGAGCCTTTGAGCTTGATCTTGAATTTGAATTTGATTTATCCGTTGCGAACACTTTGATTGTTGCCACGAATTTTATCACGAACAAGTAGCCTTGAACGCCTTGTATTTGATTTGACTTCGTTCTTGATCTTGAATACTTGAATTGTTCTTCGTTCTTGAGCTTGAATACTTGATTTGTTCTTCGTTCTTGAACTTGAACTTGAACTTGATTGCTTGAAGCTTGAAACTTGTGGAGGAATTTGCAGTGCTTGATCCACGAGCTCTTTCTTGCTTCTTGTTCTAACTTCTGGTGTCTTTTCTGAGTTATGAAGACCCATACTTATAGTTGTGGAAGGGAGGAGCTGTGATAAGAACAAACTCTTTCCGACAAATCAAATTAAAGTGTGACATGGCCACAACATGTCACTTGCACACGTGGCACGATTTAATTGGCCTTTCAGTGTGACTGGACATGCCTTGTCATTTTGACATGTGGCATGGTCCTATTGGCTCTTACGCTTGACTTGGCGTACCACGTCATTTGACACGTGGCACCAAACTGGGCCTCTAGGAAGATGACATCTTGGGCTTAATGAAGTGGGCTCATCACTTTAGCCACCCATTAAATGGGCTAGCCCAATGGATTAAGACTTATTTATTTAATCCATACATTGGACTTATATAATTATTTCAATTATATTAGCCCATAATATTTATTTGAACTAATATTGTAACGACCCGATAATTTTTTAAAAAAAAATGGACTTTTGGATTATTTCCTTCGTTATAGTTTCGTATTAGATTTTTTATTTATACTCATTTACATATAATTTGGGCGATACTCAGAGAAAGAAGCAAAGATATCGCCATGGAGCACTTATTTAATAAATTCGTACATTTATACACATTTTTGGCTCATACCTGACAATAAGGATGGGGAGCATTAATTTGCCTGTTTGAAAGGAGTATAAATTAGTTAATTAAGTAGGCCCAACCTACAATGCTCTTGATGTGTCCTACATAGATAATGTTTACAAATATACTTGGAGAAATAAAGTAAGCTATTTGGTTTCCTATTTTATTTGTATTAAGAAGTGCAGGGAAATCGTGGGAGAGTGGGCCAAGCCCATCCATTTTACAACTCTGATTCAAGGGCCTAGAAGATATATAAGCAATAGGTTAATTTTGTTAGCAATAATAAAGATAGTAAAGGAAGCAGTACGCTACACGGATAATACATAGGTTACAACTTTGACAATTAAGAAAGAAAACAGGCGTCAATTTGGGTGCATCCTACGGCGCTAATTCGTGATGGAGTTTGGGGAAAGAGATACAGAGCATTGCTTTATTTGCTTAAAGCTTGAACAAGAAAGCAAAGTCTGCGAATTGGAAGTTTTTGGGGAAAAAAAAACCGCAAAAGAGATTGATCCGAGAAAGTTGTGCAGTTCGCGTGAGGTGAAGCAGTTGGTATTTCGGCACGAGTACTGTGAGTAGTAAGTTTACCGCAATTTGTGTTTTCATAACTTGCATGATTTACATATGATTTTTAATATGAATATGTTACCGATTATTTTGAGTTGCATGTGGGAAAAGTCTTTTACTCGATATGATACCGAAATAGTTATTTGAGATGAATACCGTGGTTTTAAATATTTTGGTTGTCACTAGATCTGTTTTACCGTTACTTGAATTTACTGTTATCGAAAGGAAATTATATGATTTTATAAGAATCGAAATGCCCTATATTGTTTTAATGTAGTTTCTACGTGTATATATACGGATTACAGAGACAAGTATAAATGGGAGTAGACTTTGAAGGATCCCGTAGCTAACGGCGGGTTCGTTAGACCTGGTGCACCTTGTAATTACCGATTACCGTTATAGCCCAAGCTAGTGGGAAGGTAGAACTAGCATGCCATTACCGATTTTCCTCGAGTAGGGACTACCGTTATATGACTTCTTGCAAAGAAGTCCACAGTTATACCGATTACATGATCCGTTCATTGAAACCTCCCAAAATGTGAATACTGATATTATAAAGTGGTTACCGAGCTTATTATTAAATTGTTAATTATATTTTACTACAAGAAAAGCGTGATGAGACTAAAAATTATTTATTGTTTCTTAAAGGAGTATTTTTATGTATTTTTTCTTTGAGATACTAGCATGTTTATGACTTGTCCCCAAATAAAAACGGTTGTGGTTAAGTGTTATTACTCAGTGAGCTAGCGACTCATTCCTCGCTAATTTTTTTACCGAGACAACAGTTGACGCGGGCGAGAATTTCGTTAATTAGAGCGCACAGGTTGATAATTCTTGGTGAGCCTCGCACTTGTTCGCGTGGGTGGAGATTTTATTATGTTGTTATACTCTTTTCTTTGAACTCTTAGAGTCGCTCCATAGTCATTAGTTTAGTGTCATGAGTATTCTTTTGTTATTATAGTCTTATGTTGAGTATCATTCTCATTTATCAAAGTTGGAGAAAATTAGTATTTCTAGTGGTTACTTGGTGGTTTAGATATGGTGGAGACTTGTATTGGTTAATTGACAAGTTGTCAATTGTATGGTATGATATTAGGATGTTTGGTTGCTTACTGATTTGAGGCAGGGAAATTTTTGGGGTAGTCCAAAAATAAGAGAAATTCTGTCCGATTTTCTGTAGAATACCGATGAGTCTTATTTGGGGCACTTGCTCCTAGGTGCCGGTCATGATCCTAAATTGGATCGTGACAAAGTTGGTATCAGAGCTTAGGCTTTAAGTCCCAAGTCATGGAGCAATGTTTAGTAGAGTCTTGTTAATGGGTATGTAGGCGCCCATACTTATGATCTTGAGGCTACTGAACATCTAGGAATCTTTTCCCTTCTTTCATTATTCCCTATTCGTGCGTTAATTTGAATCGATTTTAAACTTGGGATGTCCTATTCACAGAAGGCTACACACATACCCTCCTTTGTTGGACGAAAGTAATATGTGTTCGGCTAGGAATGAGGTGGCCATAACCCAAAATTTTCAGTTAGATGCTAGAGGGCTTGTTATAGAGAAAGATGTGGTGACTATACCACCTGATACCATAAGAACTTTATCAAAGATGCAAGAAGAGTTTATACCCGTGAAATGAATGATGAATTATGAGAAAGCAAAGGAAATCCAAGTTGTGAGTTTTTTTCAATAGAATAGATAAACCACACTTTTCTGAGTTTGTAGTAAAATTCCAAACATGTGCTACAAATACTAGTAGCATAGAAGTGTGCTGTATACATATATATTAGTATTGGTAATTAACATAGTCAAATCCATTTGGGTCTAAATGACAGTTGGAAGGGAGGGAGGGATTGAATGATATTTGGTAAGGGAGATTATGCATTGCTTTGTCATTAAATTTGAGATGACCTTTTGTATGTATATTGTTGTCACCTTTGATTGATCATAACTGGTAAAGGTAAGCGTAAAGCTAAGAAAGAACAAAATAAGAATTCAGTTTAATAGGCCCTACAAAACTTTCAAAAAAAAAAAAGTTGACTAGCGCCCGATTGACCTTACACCTACTGTTACTTTCCACTGCTCATGCATCTGAGAAGTTTTAAATATGTGTGAACGGTAATGTGTCCTAATGATATGATTATCTTCTAAGAGCGAATTATCCAATGTTCAAGCTTGTGAATATAAACTTCAATTATGAGTTTGGCAAGGAGAGAAAAAAGTTGCGAGAGAAATGTAAGAAGTATGACAAATGAGCCATTTTTAGATTATGGGGCTTGGTGGTGAAAGATATTTTGAGGAAAGTGGTTAAACAATTTACTCAATTTCATGTCTCTTGAAAAGATTTGATAGTATTAGTAATATCGCGATAGTAGTGTTATACACGTGACTTTGGAATAAGCATACATAATCCAAGTGCATTAAAAGTATGATAGTGGAACTACATGATGCAACTAGTAAGAGATTGAGTATGAAACTTAGCAAAGTGACATGATTAGCCATTAAAGTAAGGGTAAGACGTGGAATATTGAGACATCTGTCAAAAAAAAAAAAATCAGTTCACATGATTTTGTTAACATACATTATGTTTAGTATAGAATATATTTGAGGAAGATGAGCAACATATTATGAGGTGATACAAAACCTAATGATAAAGGTACTTTAGACATACTATTTGTGGTTTCAACCCAAGTGAGGAAGTCTTACTATGGTTGACCGATGTATCTGACGTGTGAATACAATTTAGAGTTGTGAGTACTTGCGAACTTTTTATAACTTACCATGGTTTACTTGAGGTTATCTTGAGCTTGGAGGGGACGACTTCATATTTCCCTACGCTTGCTTCCCATGAAAAGCTTGTCGATTTTTTTTTGGTTGAGCCTAGTACAAACACTACAAAAAAACAGCATTTAACGACGACCCAAATCCGTCGATAAATAGCCCTTTTCCGTTGCTAAACAGGATTAGCGACGGATTAGCATTTGTTGCTGATTTGCTCGTTGCTAAGCTGTTTGCGACGGAAAAATGGAATCCGTCGCAATTTTAGCGACGTTCTAGCGACGAACACTGTCCGTTGCTATAATTTGCGACAAAAATTATAGCAATATATTAGAAAATTGTGTTGCTAAATTCACAATGCATTTCGTCGCTGGCATGGTTGCTAATCCGTCGCCAATATTTTGAGACTCATTTCAGCTTTTCATTTGGCGACCAAAATCGTCTGTCGCAATGTTATTTTATATATTTATTTTTGTTACAAAAGATATCCGTCGCAATCTGTCGCAACATTTTTCCCTTTTAGATCTTTTTATCGAATATTATAAATTTTCCCTGCTCAGTAAATTATTAGATATCCTTAATAATAACTAAAATTCATACAAATTAACATATTTCAAGGTCCAAAATGATATTAAAATGCATATAGCTAATACAATTAAGTTCGAATTATCCCTAACACCAATAATAAAGTCCAAACCAAAAAGGTGCAAATTATCCCTAACATCAACAATAAAGTTCAAAGCAAAAGCTTCCAAACCAAAAAGGTGCGAATTATCCCTAACACCATTAATAAAGTTCAAAACAAAAAGCTTCCAAATACGAGGCTTAGGGATTAAGGTCATGATCTGAAATCGATGGATGAACCCCAAGAATAGTAGCAGTAGGAGAAGCATGAGTTGTTGGTACCACATCTGATGGGCGGTCAGTAGAAGTCAGGGAGGGTGACGAAATCATTTCACGCACCCGCTTAGTCAATACTGGAAGCATATGATCAGTTAGCACAGGAACTATGTGCTCTATTAATGCAGGAATCAAACGCATCACTAACTCATCCAGGTTCGATGCTGACTGAGCACTCGAAGGTGGTATTGACGATGAAGCATCTGATCCAGAAGAGCCACGAAGATTCGGTCCATAGTAGCATTTTGCTTGAGATCCAAGACCATATACTCTTCTCTTCTTTTCCCCTCCCGCGGCTTCGTAATACGCTTTCCATTGATCAATATCAGATTGAGTTTGTGTTTATTCCTGTAATATTTCCTGATACCTTTCCTGTAAAAGAGGTGTAATAAGTAGTGAAATTAAAACAGTTAAGAATGTTGAGCATTTAATTAACCAACAGAGAGGATACTTTTCATACTCTTTTTACATTGTAGTAAATAAGTTTATAAAATATTGGACTTACATGAACGATTCGAGCTTTCTCATCAATAAGATTTTCCATCATGCCCATGTGTATGGACGTACAAATGTAACTCATTTGGTGTTGGGTCTCGACCCTTTTCAACAGCCTATACAAAAAAAATATTTTTAAAAGGATGAAAATATTACTATAGTAGAACCAGAAGTTTTGTCACGCGTCACTGTTAACTCCAACTATGAAAAATACACATCACTGTACAAAGACAAATTGAGTAAAGTAAGGTTCTTCAATCTCCTGAATATGTTTTGAATACAGAAAACTATTGTATTTGAGGCATGTACGATAAGCTAAAAGGAGAGTTTCCAAAGGCAACCTGGAAGATACTGTTATTCAATAATCAAGGAAGTCCCAAATGGATATTTATAATGTATTTTGATATCTAGAAAAGACTTTCACAACAGAGACATGCTAAGTAAATGGGGCAGCAACGTAGTACAACATGCCCACCATGTGAAGACGTAAGGGAGGACCACTAAAAATGTTCTTTTAATGCAATTATTCAAAAAACATATACAACTATTCGGGCAAGATGTACCAGACTGATCGTGCAAGAGGTAAATTAGAAGTCTAAACTTATAGAATGCCAGGCAAAATCTAGGTCCACAAGTAGGAAACCTACTTTTTGTTTTTTGTTTTGGCCTTTTAATCTGATATTTGTGCAGGTATGCTAGGAGAAGAAAAAATGTTGGTCTATGAATACATGACCAACAAAAGAGAAGATTAATGCTGTAATTTTATACTATGCTGTAATTAAGTAAAATTAGTATTGTTTTGACTTATTAATTTTATACTATGCTGTAATTTTATACAAAAGAGAAGAGTAATGCTGTAATTTTATACGATGGCTAAATTTTATACCTTAATGCTGTAAGAAAATATTATTTACAACACCTTTCATTGCTTATTCCGGACTCCATATGTAGTTCGAATATTTGATTGAGATCATTAAGAGAATGCACAACAACAGATTAAAAGCTTTAGAACAACATTTGAGCCATTTCACCCGCACAGTAAAGGGATAATGACGAGCATACAATTTTTTTTAGAAAAATGCAGAGAAGTCACTAACACTGCTCTGCTACATTAAGAAACAAGAAGCAGTAACATTATCCATTTCAGCTGAGGAGTCACTAACACTGCTCTGCTACATTAAGCAACAAGAAGCAGTAACATTATCCATTTCAACAAGAAGCACAGTAAAAGATCATTACACTAGCTTTCTCTAGTTCACTTTTTGTATAAAACCAACAAGAAGTGAAGTCCATGTTACCATTGTCTTTCTTACATACAAATGAATCAACTTCCCTATACCAAAAACACCTGTTTTCAAGCACGACGAGACAAGTCCAAGAAATGTAATCGAGTTAGGCTCAACCCCGTATCGACACATCTCATTGATTACACCAAGAACCTCATAAATACAACCATTTTGACCACGATCATCAATGATCACATTCCAAGAAACAATATCTGGTTCAGGAATTTTATCAAATAGAATCATGATATGTAAAAATGAATTTACTATATGAAGGTCCAACATATGTCCAAATTTAATTACTGAACAATGTAAGGCTTCACTAAAAAATTACTCTTTAGTACTAGACAAAGCTTTAATCACAAAAGGAAATGCATAATTATTAGGAACAAAACCATAATGCAACATTTTAACATAAAAACTCACTGCTTTACTTGGATTAAAACTAGAAGCATAACCCCTAATGAAAGCTAAGCTTACTATAAGCAATTCTTAACACCAACAAGAAGAAATTTTAAGTTCAAACTTGTAATAAAGTTAAGGTTGCGATATACTTACAAGTCTCTTGCGATACTCCCCAATGGAGACAGAGCCGCCTGTGTGAGTCCCGGTGGAGACTCTATCCCTACCGCCACGACGATTATTTGCATTTATTTTTGACTTTTCAACACACTTGAGATCTTTCCAAAGTTATTCCCAACTTTCCCACACTTCTACTGGAACACCTCTTGGCCTAGTTTTTTTAGCTTTCATTTTGGAAATGAAATCTTTGTACCTTATTGATGCCTTATTCTCCCATTGGCTGCTCACTGCACTTTCAATGGAAGAGTCCCAATAGAATTTCTTCTGAAATAATTTTATAAAGTAATAACATTAGTACCTTATTTATAACAGTTAATACACTTCCTAAATTCATTATATAATGAGAAGTTATACCTTAAATTCTCCTCAATAAAAGTTTTTTATCTCGTCAGAGACACTTTTCTAATTGATTCCATTTGGATCAAGTTCATGCTTGAAAGATTTAAATATTTTCGACGAGCATAATCCACTAAGTTCTAACCTGAAAAAATTTGAAGACAATAGTTGAAGGGGTATCATAAATCAAAATTTCTATATAAAAAATAATAGTAAAAATGTGGACTAACCTTGTAGGAGAAAGAGTAACAAGTGTCCGCTGCCCGCGACACTCACCTTCACCAATTGTGTTGCTTTGAGTAGATATGCCCTCACCTATTGGGTTACTCTGATCAGGTGTATTAGGAGATGATTCAGAATGAATAGTTGGGGTACTACCATGACCTGATGTTTGAACGGGTGTCGTACTGCTAGGAGCTAAAGTTTGTACTTGATTTATGTGATTCTGCCCAACTAAAGAACTTGTACCACCTTGTTGAGGACTGATTATGGGAATTAGAATAGAAGGCATATTCGAACGAATAGCAGAATTACCCCTACCCCTAATTGAAGACTTGCCTCCACGAGTCATGCCATCTCTGCCTCTCCCTCGAGTCATATCTACAAAAAAAATTACATGTAAGCAAATTAGAGTCATAAATTGGTATAAGTCAAGAATTAAGTCCCTGCAAACAGAAAATATTGGCAGAAGTCAAGAATTGGGCTAAAATTACTGCTAGATTTTTTAATTTTATAGTAAGTGATAAATTTAGGGAAATAAGTGAGAAGTTAGACATCAAAGAAAAGCAATAAATATAGATATATTCTTGCAGATAGCATTCAACTTAGATTACAACAAACAACACACATAACATTCAGCTTAGATTACAACAAACAAAACATAGTAAGATACATCAACATATTTTTAATTGACACACTAGTCACTATCTATTTCTTCTACGAAATTTTCCTCGTCATCCTCTGTATCTTCTGTTTCATACTCTTCTTCTTCTTCTTCTTCTTCTTCTTCTTCTTCTTCTTCAGTTTCATGAAGATCTAGCAATAATTCATCATCAACGTGCTCATCCATTTCAATTAAACCCCCATTTTGGATCATGTAAGAGTATATTTTTATCAACGACAATGTTCATATCTATCACATGATCTTCAACTTCTTCAACTTGGAAGGGAAGATTCGCATATGAAATTGCCATCACTTCATCATCGGGTAATTCAACAACATGCCGAGGTTTAACTTTCAATACAGCTAACCAATCCTCCTTGTCCTTTATCTTGCTAGGATAAGGAACATAACACACTTGAGTTGCTTGCATCGCAAGAATAAAAGGTTCATATTTTTTATATCGACGGTGATGGTTAATATCCACCAATTTGTATTGATTATGCTTTTTAACACCAACATTCATTGTTGGGTCAAACCATTCACACTTGAATAATACAGTATTCTTTAAAGGTTCTTCACGGTATTCTACTTGTATAATCTCTTGTATCCGACCATCGTAGTCACCAACATTTGGATCCGATATACAAACTCCACTATTCATTGTTGATCTTGCGCTACCATGACTTTCTGTGTGAAATTTATATCCATTAACAAAATACACTGAATGACATATCGCGCTTGTCAATGGTCCATGAGCAAGGCTACACAAGAATGCATTCTCAATATGGTTGTTTCGGACCTATTTAAAAAATTGTAAGACTTAGTTAAATTTAACAAGTCAATTTATGTACATTATTGTATAAAAGTAAATTATTGTTGGAGGCTTACATATTGCTTGAACCATATAGAGAAATATGTTTCGAGATTCTCATCTATTTGATCCTGAGATAGATTCGGATATTCTTCTTGTAAACGTTCCACGTACATACTTCGTTGCAACAAAATAAGTTAAAATTAGTGCTTCTGATATATGAATATTTGTTATATTAAGCAAGTATAACTTTCAAATATTACCTTACAAATGGCTCAACCTCTTTACAATTTAGTAGAATGTAAATTTGGGCAGCCTTGATTTCTTCCAAGGATAAACTCCTCTTTTTTGGTTCTCCCGATAGTCGACCTGGATGTGTAAATATTGATAAATTTCCTTTATGATCTTCTACAACACCACCATCATCATTTCGGTCCACATTGTGATTACGTGCAATGACATGAGGTTCAAAATAATGAGAAAATAATTATGTTGACTCTGTCATCAAGACTAGCTTTATTCCCAATCATTTTTTTCAAAGTTCCAAGGTACCTAAATAGATAAACAAATGGACCGTTAAATTAAAAAGTCATGTGTAGCATATTTGTTACTATTATGGCATGGAAGTTTTAATTTACCTCTCAAAAGGATACATCCATCGATATTGTACAGGTCCAGCAATTCTTGCTTCATATGGCAGGTGCACGGGCAAATGTTCCATTGAGTTAAAAAACCCTGGTGGAAATATACGTTCCAACTTACACAAGATTTGTGGGATGTCTATTGATAATCTCTCTATGTCAGCCACTCGTAGAGTGGTCGAAGTAAGATCTTTATAAAATAAGCTTAATTATGTAAGTGTCTGCCACACATTACTAGGAAGTAGTTCACAAAAGGCAATAGGCATTAATCGTTGCATAAACACGTGGCAATCATGACTTTTCATGCCAAATAACCTAGACTTGTTCGTAACTAGACATCGACCTAAATTTGAAACATACCCATCTGGAAACTTCAAACTTTTCACCCAATCGAATAAGATATCTTTTGCTTCATTGTCTATTGTATATGTAGCTTTGGGATATTTTCCACTAGCATCCTTTTCCAACTGAGGTCTATCGCAATAGGTTAGCATATCCAGACGTGCTTTGGGATTGTCTTTGGTTTTATCTTTAACATTAAGAACTGTGTTAAATACATTATCAAAGACATTCTTTTCAATATGCATGACGTCAAGATTATGCCGAATCATGTTAGAACTCCAATAAGGCAAATCCCAAAAGATGCTTCGCTTTTTCCATCCACAAGATTTACATATTCTCGAATTAACTACTTGTGCATCTTCCTCTGTTACTTTTATTAGCCCTAACTCACTAATTCGGTTCAAAATTTCGTATCCCGTTCTAAGTGCTGGTGGTAGCCTTTTGACAGTCTGACCTTTAAGAAAGTTTTTACGATCTTTCCTAAATGGATGATGTTGTTCAAAGAACATTCTATGACTATCAAACCAAGTTGCTTTTCCACCATGACGTAATCTAAAAGATTGTGCTTCCTCTATACAATAAGGACATGCTAACTTGCCAGCAGTACTCCATCCTGATAACATCGAATATGCTGGGAAGTCACTGATTGTCCACATCAAAGCCGCCCTTAATTGAAAGTTTTGCTTTTTTGAGATGTCAAATGCTTCCACACCTTTCTCCCATAACAAGGTCAATTCTTTTATTAGAGGTTGTAGAAAAACATCAATTTTTTGTTTAGGATTGGTTGGCCCTGGAACAATGACAGTTAAGAACATGTACGCCTCTTTCATACACATCCAAGGAGGTAAGTTGTATGGAGTGACAATCACTGGCCACGAAGAGTATTTTCTTCCTGATTGACCAAATGGTTGGAAACCATCAGTACATAACCCCAGCCTCACATTCCTTGGTTCAGCAGCAAAAAATAAATGAGTTTCATTGAAGTGCTTCCAAGCCTCAGAGTCTGATGGATGACGCATTACTCCCTCCTCTTGTATATGCTCATGATGCCATCTCATATCACCGGCTGTAGCATGAGATGCATATAATCTTCGCAATCTAGGAATCAAAGGAAAATAATACATCCTTTTATAAGGGACTAATTTCCTCTTACGAGAACCAACACGACGTTTAAACCTCTCGTAGCCACAAAACTTGCAAGATGTGAGATCTTCATCGTCACCCCAATACAACATACATCCTAAATTACAACAATCAATCTTTTCAACTGGCAAACCCAAGCTACGCACTAGCTTCTTGGTTTGATAATAACTTTCAAGCATTATGTTATCTTCAGGTAAAGACTCTTTCATCAATTGCATCATTTGGTCATATCCCCTTTGTGATAAAGTATTCTCCATTTTAATGTTTAACATCCTAGAAACTACTACAAGTTGAGAGAGGGAAGAACCAGGATACAATTCTGTATCAGCGGCCTTTAGCAAATCGTAAAACCTTTGAGACTCAGGATTAGGCTCCTCCTCCATTGAAGGATTAGCCTCGTCCTCCATTGAAGGCTCAAAATGATGAGACGGCTCAAATTCAGTATTACTATAAGATTGCCAACTAGAACCCTGGCCAAAGTTGGGTCCAGCTGCATCTAAAACCATTTGTCGGCATGGATTGTCATATCCAAATGCAGGTTGAACACCACCATGTGGATCACTGCTAGAAGACGCCACCCCAGACATATCTTTTTCCCCTTGATACTTCCAAACAGAATAGTTTTCAACAAATCCAAACTTAAAAAGGTGCAATCTAACGGTTTCAGCATCTATGTATATAATGTTGCAATATTTTTTACACGGACATCGAACATTCTCACCACTCATGCGATTTTGCTGAGAACGTGCAAACAGGAGAAAGTTATCCGCGCCAGTTACAAATTTAGAATTAATACCCCCTCGGCCATCCAACCTCTCATACATCCAAGCACGCTCTAAATTATTCATATTCCTATTTAATGTAGAAACAAAACAACATAATCAAACTTCTTTTTTCTAATAAGATAATAAGAAAATTTGAGGTCTGGGCAAATTTAAAGTTACTAATCAACAATCAATATAAAAAAATTGATTGGTCTGGGGAAAACATCAAATGAGATGCATGGAAATTTATTTTTTCAATTATATAATATCATTTCAAAAGTTGCTGTCCTCTGGTGGAAAATTGCTTGAAATTGTGAAGAGCTAAGATTTTTTAGATGACTGTGTTATGGGGCTGAAATTAACAAAACAACGAAGGTAAATTCCAACTTGTGCTTATACTCTGACTTTGTTTGAATATCCAAAATTTGTCCTTTAGCTAGTTTTATTTAACTTGTTTTGTTCATTTTTTAAGTTTACGATTAGTTTTCATATAAATCCATTACAGTAGTATCTGCCCTTACAAGGAAAGGAAGAAAATGCTTTAGCAGAATACTGAAAAACTTCATAGACACTGACACCGATCCAATGCTAAATATCATATTCCTATAAAAGAAAAGCCAAAGCTTATAAAATTGTTTATAATGGCAGTGAGGATTGATCATTCTAAAATAATCCTGGCAAAACTTGTCTATATGTACTAAAACCAATTTGAGATTGCTTCTATCAATGAGGGCAGGCATGTACCGTTGAAACAGATACAGTTGAAATGGTGAGAAAAAGAAAAATAAATATAAAAAATATAACGAATAAATATCTGGAGAAAAACATACACACCTGCTGCAAATCTGAGAGACACATACACATAGAGAAACACATACACACAGTTAAATCTGTTAGTTTCATATATCATTGGAACACTCACATAAGAAAAAGGCTTCTAAGAATGGGAATTGCTACAACCCCTTTTACATCCCATACAAAAAATTCAGAAATATTATTACAAAAACAACTTCAAAAAAATCAATTTTTGGACGCACAAATACAAAACTAAGAGCCGTCTCAAATGTTGTTCCAAAAATTTCAGGAAAATCAAATTTTAAATGCCCAAATAGAAAACCATACTTGGCTACTGATTTTTGCAAATTTTATACAAATTGTGGCTTATCTTTTTGGTATCCAAAATTAGTACTAAGGATAAGAAATAGAAGAAGAAACAAAGCCATCTACAAACCTTAGATTCACGTTGGCTACTGATTTTTGCGCTTGTTCTTGAAAACCCTTATCGTGTTCTACTGATTTTTGGTACCAGCCGCCTGATTTTGCTCTCTCGTGTATCTTCTATTGTTTTAGAATAGAAGACACTATGTTTTACCATATTTGTGCCCTAGGTAAAATACTTATGTGGTCTTCAGCGACGGCTTAGCTATGGATAAAGTTCCGTCGCTAAAAATAACATTATTTTTCATCAAAAAATATAGTAACGACGGAAATTTCCGTAGCAAGGAGTTTTATAATATTTTGATAAAGAAATTAAGTCTAGCGACAGATTTTCTGTTGCTAAATCCGTCGCTGTTGTAAAATAAATTTTGTCACTTACCTTTTGTCGCTAAATTCGTAGGTAAATTGAGGGCGCCAATATTTAGCGCCATAAATTAGCGACAAATTTTTGATTCCGTCGCTATTCCGTCGCTATATTAAATACAAACTATTTTTTGGCTTTTTTTGTAACGAAATTATTATTCCGTAGCCAATCCGTCGTTAATCAGCGACGGAACACAATTTGTCGCTAAAATCCGTCGCTAATTGCTGTTTTTTTTGTAGTGAAAGATTCACTTGGTATATCTATAGGCAAAATTGCCTCATCAGTAAATAGTATATATGTTGTTAGAATAATTATGTAAATAGTAGAAAATAACCCTAATCCATTATGTATTAGGAGTAGGATATGTTATGTATATATATAGGGCTCATTGTATCATGTTTAACATAAGAGAATAATATCAATCATATTTTCTCCCGTGCTTTCTCACATGGTATCAGAGCATTGGTGAGATAATTATCGTTGTGCTTCATTCCAACGACATCCGGGAATAAATCAGTCGTCACCGTGCAATTTTCCGATGACGTAAGTGACTGTTTACGTCAAAGTCATTATTTATCAGTGTTGTACAAAATCCAACACCACCATAAGGTCCCCAAGAGAAATTCGACCAAACCCCAGAAAAGTTCACCTGAAAATACCCCTTTACGCGCCCCCACGCGCTTGCCGGAGTTCTACCGCCGGCGACGCGTCTGTCCCACGCGCCGGCGCGTGAGGGCTGTTCCGGCCAGAATTTCAAAAACTTTCTTTTGGACAGTGTCTTAGCCTGGTTTTTCCGAGCCTACCCATCCAGTTAAAATCAAATTCCGACCACTTTGAGTTTTTTCCGGCAGCTACAGTGATTTTTTTCGGCAAAACAGTGTTTCCTTCATCTGTTTCAGCAAGTTGTCACTTGATTCCTTCTGTTATTCGGAGATAATCCAACCATGTCTTTGGTAGTTGATGCTTTCGGGTCTAAAAATTCGGGTTCTGGCAGTTCCGGTGTTATGATTACCTCAGAACCTTTAATGGGAAGTTTAAACTACTTAGCTTGGGCTTCGTCTGTCGAGTTATGGTGTACAGGTCAAGGTGTTCAAGATCATCTAATCACGAAGTCGGGTGAAGGAGATGAAAAGGCCAAAGCACTTTGGGAGAAGATCGATGCTCCATTATGCAGTATCCTGTGGCGATCTATTGATTCCAAGTTGATGCCCTTGTTTCGTCCATTCCACACATGTTATTTGGTTTGGGAAAAGGCTCGCACTTTATACACTAATGACATATCTCGTTTCTATGATGTGATATCGCGGATGACAGATTTAAAGAAACATGAATTAGATATGTCTACTTACTTGGGACAAGTACAAGCAGTCATGGAGGAATTTGAGAAGTTGATGCCAGTTTCTGCGAGTGTTGCAAAGCAGCAAGAGCAACGACAAAAGATGTTTCTAGTTCTTACTCTTGCTGGGCTTCCTAATGATCTTGACTCAGTACGCGATCAGATTTTGGCTAGTCCGACTGTCCCCACAGTTGATGAATTGTTCTCTCGATTACTTCGCCTTGCTGCAGCACCAAGTCACCCAGTGATCTCATCACAGACGCTTGACTCATCTGTTCTCGCATCTCAGACAGTGGACAATAGGGCATCTTATACTATGGAGAATAGACGAGGAAGAGGTCGTTTTGGAAGACCTAGACCCAAGTGCTCTTATTGTCATAAACTTGGTCACACTCGTGACGTGTGCTATTCTTTACATGGTCGACCACCCAAAAATGCTTATGTTGCTCAGACCGAGACTACAGGTAACCAGGGATTTTCTTTATCTGAAGGGGAGTATAATGAGTTCCTTAAATATCGAGCAAGTAAGCAGACATCTCCACAAGTAGCCTCTGTTGCTCAGACTGATACTTCTGTTGCTGGTAATTCTTTTGCTTGTGTTTCCCAGTCTAGTCCTCTTGAACAATGGGTTGTGGACTCAGCTGCTTCTGATCATATCTCTGGTAATAAATCCCTTTTTGTCAAATATTGCGTATTCACAGTCTCTTCCCAATGTTACTTTAGCCAATGGGTCTCAAACTAAAGCAAAAGGAGTTGGACAAGCGAATCCCCTACCCTCTGTCACTCTAGATTCCGTTCTTTATGTCCCTGGCTGTCCTTTTAATCTTGCATCTGTTAGTCGTTTGACTCGTGCCCTCCATTGTGGTATATATTTTATTGATGATTCTTTTATTATGCAGGACCGCAGTACGAGACAGACGATTGGAACAGAACTTGAATCAGAAGGACTTTACTACCTTAACTCACTTCCTCCAAGGCATGTCTAGTTACCGATCCTCCAGACCTAATTCACAGACGTTTAGGACATCCGAGCATATCCAAGCTTCAAAAAATGGTGCCTAGTTTGTCTAGTTTATCTACATTAGAGTGTGAGTCATGTCAGCTCGGAAAACATACCCGAGCCTNTCTTATACCCCTCAGCAAAGTAGGGTTGCAGAGAGAAAGAATAGGCACATTATTGAGACTGCTCGCACACTTCTCATTGAATCTCATATTCCGTTGCGTTTTTGGGGCGATGCAGTTCTCACATCTTGTTATTTGGTTAATCGGATGCCTTCACTTCCATCCAGAATCAGATTCCGTATGAGGTATTGTTTCCTCGGTCACCCTTATACTCTGTTCCCCCTCGTGTTTTTGGGAGCACTTGTTTCGTTCATAACTTAGCCCCCGGGAAAGATAAGTTAGCTCCTCGTGCTCTCAAGTGTGTCTTCCTTGGTTATTCTCGTGTTCAGAAGGGATATTGTTATTACTCACCTGATCTTCGTAGGTACTTTATGTCCTCTGACGTTGCATTTTTTGAGTCTAAACCTTTCTTTACCTCTTCTGACCATTCTGACCATCTTGATATATCTGAGGTTTGACCTTTACCGGCCTTTAGGGAGTCTACTATAGCTCCTCCTTCACCTTCCGCCACAGAAGTCTTACCCGAGTCTACTATAGCTCCTCCTTCACCTTCCGCTACAGAAGTCTTACCCATTCCAACCGTTGGAGAGTCTAGTGTGGCTCCTCCTAGACTCTCTGCCACAGAAACTCCACTCTTGACATATCATCGTCGTCCTCGCCCAACATCCGGTCCTGCTGATTCACGTCCTGCACCTGACCCTGCTCCTACTGCAGATTTGTCTCTTCCGATTGCACTTCGAAAAGGTATACACACCACCCTTAATCCTAATCCCCATTATGTCGGTTTAAGTTATCATCGTTTGTCATCACCCTATTATGCTTTTCTATCTTCTTTGTCCTCTGTTTCCATCCCTAAGTCTACAGGTGAAGCATTGTCTCATGGGGTGGCGACAGTCTATGAATGGCGAGATGTCTGCTTTACATATGAGTGGTACTTGGGAGCTCGTCCCTCTTCCTTCAGGTAAATCTACTATTGGCTGTCATTGGGTGTATGCAGTCAAGGTTGGTCCAGATGGTAAGGTTGATCGTCTTAAGGCTCGTCTTGTTGCCAAGGGATATACTCAGATATTTGGGCTCGATTACAGTGATACCTTCTCTCCCGTGGCTAAGATAGCATCAGTCCGCCTTTTTCTATCCATGGTTGCTGTTCGCCATTGGCCCCTCTATCAGCTGGACATTAAGAATGCTTTTTTACATGGTGACCTTGAGGATGAAGTTTATATGGAGCAACCACATGGGTTTGTTGCTCAGGGGGAGTCTCGTGGCCTTGTATGTCGCTTGCGCTGGTCTCTTTATGGTCTAAAGCAGTCTCCTCGAGCCTGGTTTGGTAAGTTTAGCACAGTTATCCAGGAATTTGGCATGACTCGGAGTGAAGCTGATCACTCTGTATTCTATCGGCATTCTGCTTCGAGTCTCTGTATTTATCTGGTGGTCTATGTTGACGATATTGTTATTACCAGCAATGACCAGGATGATATTACTAAATTGAAGCAACATCTCTTTCAACACTTTCAGACAAAGGATCTGGGCAAACTAAAGTATTTTCTGGGTATTGAGGTCGCTCAGTCTAGCTCAGGTATTGTGATCTCACAACGGAAGTATGCCTTAGATATTCTTGAGGAGACAGGAATGACATGTTGTAGACCTGTTGACACTCCGATGGATCCGAATTCTAAACTTCTGCCAAGACAGGGGGAGCCTCTTAGCGATCCTGCAAGATATAGGCGGTTGGTTGGTAAATTAAATTACCTTACAGTGACAAGACCTGACATTTCATTTCCTGTGAGTGTTGTGAGCCAGTTTATGGGTTCTCCGTATGACAGTCATTGGGATACAGTTGTTCGCATTCTTCGGTATATAAAATCAACTCCAGGCAAAGGTTTATTGTTTGAGGATCGAGGCCATGAGCAGATCGTTGGATACTCTGATGCTGATTGGGCAGGATCACCTTCTGACAGACGTTCTACTTCTGGATATTGTGTCTTGGTAGGAGGAAATTTGGTATCTTGGAAGAGCAAGAAACAGAATGTGGTTGCTCGGTCTAGTGCAGAAGCAGCATATCGAGCAATGGCTATGGCGACATGTGAGCTAATTTGGATCAAACAGTTGCTCAAGGAGTTGAAATTTGATGAGATTAGTCAGATGGGACTTGTGTGTGATAATCAAGCTGCTCTTCATATTGCGTCAAATCCAGTGTTCCATGAGAGAACTAAATACATTGAGATTGACTGTCACTTTATCAGAGAAAAGATACTTGGGAGATATTGCTACAAAGTTTATGAAGTCAAATGATCAGCTTTCAGACATTTTCACCAAGTCCCTCACTGGTCCTCGTATTAACTACATATGTAACAAGCTCGGTACATATGATTTATATGCACCAGCTTGAGGGGGAGTGTTAGAATAATTATGTAACTAGTAGAAAATAACCCTAATCCAATATGTATTAGGAGTAGGATATGTTATGTATATATATAGGGCTCATTGTATCATGTTTAACATAAGAAAATAATATCAATCATATTTTCTCCCGTGCTTTCTCACATATGTGATAAGTGAATAGTATGTGTTGCCCCCAGGGCCTAGCTCAAGTGGCAAAGGGTGGTAGATTTGTGTCTTAGGTCACAGGTTCAAGCCCCCACACCATGCAAAGCAAAACCTGGTATTTAAATGGAGAAGGGTAGAGTGGCGGGCCCATTATCCACTGAGTTTCGAAGGCTGCGGTTGGTCCAAAGGATTGGCCCCATACGGATTTCTCGGTCATAAAAAAAAAAAAATAGTATGTGTTGTATTACTATAACTCGGGGTTTTGGGGTTGAATAGTCGGCCATAGAGCTGGTCTTTGTGGTTAATGAGTTTTGCGAAGTGTTTCAGAGGACTTATCGAGTGTACCAAATATTGAGGAGATAGACTTAGGTATTAATATAATTCTAGAAACTTAGTCTATTTTTATTCTATATTATAGAATGGCTTTGTGCGGTCAAAGGAATAAATGCTTAAAAAAAAATGGGTTCCAAGGTTTTGGGGTTAAGAGGTCACCTTGTCTAGTAAATCGCTATTGAGACGCTGAAATTCTGTTGGTTTAGAAAGACGCTGGAACTATGCATTGGTTTATCAATAAATTAACAAATAACTTAGAGTGTCATAAAGGGCAAGTATCTTTTTCAATACATAGATGATTTGTGCCCTCAGTTACAAGGTGTTACCTCAAATTCTAAAATAGAGTTGTGACCCATGTACAATAAGCGAAAGATAAAAGAGTTGTATATTTCAAAGAACATATACGAAGATTTGTTATGGTTTGTGGATATTTGATGATATCTTTTGCGTAGTCGAAGGCGCTAATAATTGACATGGACTAAATAAACTGAGTATTAAATTTTTCCTTACCCTTCTAATTATCATGTTCAGTATGACACATAAAAATAGTTTGGGAGTTGATAAAAGCATATACAATGGTTGAGGAAGGTCCTATCGGCATCATAATGGTACAACTTAAATACAGAAGGCTAGAAGCATGAACTCAATTTTTTATTTAAGTCTTGTGGTGTCTAGTAAAAAATGGTGATAAGTGACTTGTATTAAGCCTTCTAAGAAAATAATGTGTGAAATTATAGTAGTATTTTTTCGAGCGAGCAAGTTATCTAGTACGGAATTCCTAAATTTATTAGGGCTCAGATAAGCAGATCTACATGACAGTTCCCAAAAGTCACATGCCTTCTTGGTCGGACCAACCCAACCGGCAATTTCCGATAAGTATTTATGAATTGGAAGAGCAAGAAGCGGAATTAGAAGAAAACTTTCTTCCTCTTTATGGATAGCCAATTCATTTTCAAATATAGTTAGGGTATCCGGTTACCTTTGCGGACCTCCGCCGCCTGCTTTTGCGCTATTATTACTTACGACGTCTCTTCTCTTATGCAATTCTTTACTAGTTACTTACGACGTCTCTTCTCTTATGCAATTCTTAACTAGTTGTAGTTCTTTTTTAAGGACCGGAATAAGAGGTTTCAGCTTTTCGTGATATTTAACATAAAGTTATCTTTTAAAAAAAAAAAAGATCGATATGAATCCTCTATTTAAAATAACGCTATAACTAAAGAGTTGATGAATTACATCGTAATAATTGACTTGAGGAAATTTACGTTCGAGGAGATACACGCTTATTATATTAAGCGCCTTCTAGATCCACAAATGTGCATTGAGATTAGAAAAAAAAAAAGAATACGGAAAAGGGCCAGATTTGCTCATGAACTATTCGTTTTGGTACAATAATGCCCTCCATCCACCTAATTGGCCAAATATGCCCTCCCGTTAATGTTTTTGGCTCACAAATGCCCTTTGAGTTAACGGAGAGATACATATCATCGTCTTGTTGGCCCATTCTAAATATTTCTTAATTAATTAAAAAGACCCATTATTCAAACCCGAAAAATAATTTTCTAAAGCAATTTTTCTAAAACTGTTTTTTTTTTTTACTAAAAACTGAAGAAAAAAAAGATTTTTTTTTCAAGCTATATGGTTTCCTATTTTATTGTATTAAGAAGTGCAGGGAAATCGTGGGAGAGTGGGCCAAGCCCATCCATTTTACAACTCTGTTTCAAGGGCCTAGAAGATATATAAGCAATATGTTAATTTTATTAGCAATAATAAGATAGTAAAGGAAGCAGTACGCTACACGGATAATACATAGGTTACAACTTTGACAATTAAGAAAGAAACAGGCTTCAATTTGGGTACTTTACTACGGCGCTAATTCATGATGGAGTTTGGGGAAAGAGATATAGAGCATTGTTTTATCTGCTTAAAGCTTGAACAAGAAAGCAAAGTCTGCGAATTGGAAGTTTTTGGGGAAAAAAACAACAGCAAAAGAGATTGATCGGAGAAAGTTGTGCAGTTCGCGTGAGGTGAAGCAGTTGGTATTTCAGCACGAGTACTGTGAGTAGTAAGCTTACCGCAATTGTTTTCATAACTTGCATGATTTACATATGATTTTTAATATGAATATGCTACCGATTATTTTGAGTTGCATGTGGGACAAGTCTTTTACTCGATATGATACCGAAATAGTTATTTGAGATGAATACCGTGGTTTTAAATAATTTGGTTGTCACTAGATCTGTTTTACTGTTACTTGAATTTACTGTTATCGAAAGGAAATTATATGATTTGATAAGAACCGAAATGCCCTATATTGTTTTAAAATAGTTTCTACGAGTATATATACGGATTACAGAGACAAGTATAAATGGGAGTAGACTTTGAAGGATCCCGTAGCTAACGGCGGGTTCGTTAGACCTGGTGCACCTTGTAATTACCGATTACTGTTATAGCCCTCGCTAGTGGGAAGGTTGAACTAGCATACCGTTACCGATTTTCCTCGAGTACAGACTACCGTTATATATGACTTCTTGCAAAGAAGTCCACAGTTATACCGATTACACGATCCGTTCATTGAAACCTCCCAAAATGTGAATACTGATATTATACAGTGGTTACCGAGCTTATTACTGAATTGTTAATTATATTTTACTACAAGAAAAGCGTGATGAGACTGAAAATTATTTATTGTTTCTGAAAGAGACATTTTTATGTATTTTCTCTTTAAGATACTAGCATGTTTATGACTTGACCCCAAATAAAAACGGTTGTGGTTAAGTTTTGTTACTCACTGAGCTAGCGACTCATTCCCCGCTAATTTTTTTTTACAGAGACAGCAGTTGACGCGGGCGAGGATTTCGTTAATTAGAGCGCACAGATTGATAGTTCTTGGTGAGCCTCGCACTTGTTCGCGTGGGCAGAGATTTTATTATACTGTTATACTCTTTTCTTTGAACTCTTAGAGTTGCTCCATAGTCATTAATTTAGTGTCATGAGTATTCTTTTGTTATTATAGTCTTATGTTGAGTATGGTTCTCATTTATCAAAGTTGGAGAAAATTAGTATTTCTAGTGGTTACTTGGTGGTTTAGTTATGGAGTAGACTTTTATTGGTTAATTGATAAGTTGTCAATTATATGGTATGATGTTAGGATGTTTGGTTGCTTGCTGATTTGAGGCAGGGAAATTTTTGGGATAGTCCAAAAACAGTGGTAATTCTGTCCGATTTTCTGTAAAATACCGATGAAGCTTATTTGGGGCACTTGCTCCTAGATGCCGGTCATGATCCTAAATTGGGTCGTGACAAATATATCTTGAATTTAAAATACAATCTCAATTATTTTACGAATTTAATTCCAATAAAATTTATAGGCCTACACAATGTTCGTCTTAAGAAATAATTACAACTAAAGCATACTAGTGTTTAGCTTACTGTATTTTGTTAGGGCTAAAGCATTCTTTTGTTAATATATCTATATCTATACAAGATTTCCCTACGACCTAGCCTGTCTATCTTATCATAGTATTGTTTTCAAGTAGTAAAGGTCCATTGTCACTCATTCTGAAGTGAGCCAGGCTACATTCCCTTGTATGTCTTTGATTTAAGAAATAAAATATTTGTGGATTTGTCATAATCCTTTATGATGATTCTGGCACTAATTAACAAGTTTGGAATATAAAATGCCCTGGGTACTCCTTTAGATTTTGGGTCCGATAATATGTAAAAGGAAAAAAGCATGCGCAAATTTTAACTTGCAATATTTGCTTTAATAATTCAGGTATCTCTTTCCAAACGCTTTAGGCTTCGAGGTAGCAGCCGGACTACATAGGCACAAGATCTTCATCAGCAGTTGTGGCGAATTCATAAAAGATGAATTTATGGGTTCGTTTGCAATTATGAGGTATTCAAATTTTTTCATGTGTTATTATCTCCATCTGAAGTACATATATTTGTCCAAGCGTAATTTACTCCTGCTTTGGTTTTGAAGATACAATCTTATACAACTATTTCTGCAAAATGAGCAGAGTTCTCATCTGAGGAAGATGATAGTTGATCGGGAGGTGAATGCTCTACTTAAGTATGAAATTTGATTTGCAGCTCCTCAGCCACAACCCTCTTTAATGAATGAGAAGAAAATCTTACCGCAATATTCCGTAGGTCGTCCTACGACATTGTTGTCTTGTGATTCGAGTTATTTGTAGGATCATGAAGAGGTGGAAGCATTACGAAAGGAAGTTGAAGAGTTAAAGGAGGAACGGAAAGAAAATCGTGCAAATTTTAATAAATTGCAAAGTGTAGTGGTGAAACTTATGAGCATGCGTCAAGTTGATCCTTTGAATGATGACGAACATGGTGGGGATAATGGTTGGGATGTTTGAGACATTATTGTTTGTTATGGTTGGATATTTAGACTTGGTAAATGTTTGGACTTGACTATGATTGTAATGTTAAGATATTATTGGTACTGTTAACGATTTCTCAGGAAAAGCCAGGTTATCTTTTGTACTTCCCGTGGCCATCTTGGATGCTTTCTTTATCCTTTGGATATCCACTTCCCTATCTGCATCGTTGAATAAACTTCAGGTACCTTGGCCTATACTTTTATTTATAACTTAGTATCAATTTTCTGGTCTATAAAAGGGTTCCCATTCCACATTTCCTATTTTCTTCATGTATTTGTGGATGACCAGAAATCTAGAGATGATACAAGTCACCTTCATATATTCTAGGTTAATTTGTCATACAATGTTAATTAGCTCTCTTTTTGTTACTCATTGTCCGCATTTTGTTAGGTTGGTTATTAGCTCTCTTTTGTATGACTATTTAGTTTAACTGCATTCAAAGGCAACAGTCTCTATCATGATATATACCTAGTTGTTTCCATTAAGCGAAGAAACTTCTTCACACGGTCAGATCATTATGTTTTATTAAGAAGTGGTGTGCTGATTATTTTATCTTCAGTATTGAAGTTTATTTGATTAATATAAGAAAAATGATTCTTAGTTACTCACTTATTTATAAACATTCTTTTGTATATCTATTTAGATATGGTTATGATGGGACTTCTACCTCTCTGCCAAGGAAGGAGCACTTAACGTGGTTCTTGCAATAGAGGACGAATTTACCTTTTTTTTCTTGAGGAATTTGGGTTGAGTGTTTAATCATGACACAACTTCATTTTCTTGACCATTATTACTATTTACTATCAAGCAATGGTAGCTAATTGGCTGATGTTGTGAATTGACGGGCTCGAAGGTTGTTGGCCAAGTTAGACATATACACGATGTTCACAAATGCACTGGCTGTGGCGGTTATTGTTTCTGTTGGTTGGGTATGTTATGAGGTAATATTGGCTATCTCTGGATTGAAGCTGATCTGTTGTTTCAGTTCCTTCAATCTAATATAACCGATTCTAAGCTTTTGTCCGCAAAAGAGCCAAGTGATGGATACACAAAAGTGATCTTTTGCGAAGAGATTTGAATTAAAAAAAGAAAAAGGGCCAAACCTTTTATTCAACTTGTACCCTTCATGAGTACATGGAATAAGCTTTTGAAACAGTAGCCAAAACGTGGAGCCAAACGTGGAGCATTCCGCTGATCTAATAATTTGACATGCAGTTCTAATTTGATATATGTGTTTGTGTCCGTGTGTGGTGAAGGACTTCGGATCTCATCAAACAAACATGAAGAATTGAAATAAGGTGATTACGGGATAAGAATGTTCTTTAGTTAAAGGAGTCACAGTTATATTGTTATTCATATCCAATTTCATATATTCTTAAGTCCATTTAATAAGTAAAAGCATCATAATTCATGTTATCTTTTTTCTTCATCTAAAATAAAAAATAAAAAAATCATGTTATCTTTTTTCTTATTCAAGAATTTTTATGAAATCTAGACAAACTATAGTTTCAGAAACGGATTAAAGTAAATCCAACACGGAGGGATAATGAATAAATAAGTTCAACTAGTGCAATGGCAAGGAGAGCTACCTATTTAGTGATATTTCCATAGGCTGAAGCAAATAGTTAGCTAGAGGAATTCGTATATTCCTCAAAGCGAAATATATTGGGCATGATTATGGACTTTGTGCGAATCCTTGAAAATACAAAGAAAATCATCTAGAAATTGAAATGCACTCGTATTACATACTCGTACTTGAGTTCATATAACGTAGTTTCTTTGACCTCCTAATGTTCCCTATTTGTATGTTACCAAGCAAAGAATTAGAACTTGTTTTTTCTCTGGCAGCTGTACTTCAAGCCCACTGATGTGTACAATGAGCGATGGCAAAATGCCTGGATCATTCCTGCCTTCTGGCAAGTGCTGTCTTTCTCTCTCCGTCGCGTCATCGTTGCACTTTGGGCTCCATCTCAAAACTCCATGAGGTAATACCAGGCTTTCTATCTTTGTAATGCATGTACTAACTTGAGTTCACACAGCTTTTCCTGTGCAATTGTTTACCCTATAGCATTCTACAAATGCTTGTTTTAAGGCAAAATACCTTCAATCACCCCTAAACTTGTCTCAAATTATTAGTGTTCTCCCTGAACTATGCCCGATCCTAATTACCCCCTACACTTTGACTATATGAATTTAGAACCCTCCCCCCCCCTCCCCCCCCCTAACAATAACCTCCCGAGCTCCTATAGCCTAATTCAGTCCATACACGCGTTGTCCATGTTGAAAATTTTATCTTATGTGTGCTCCATGTTGGAAAAAGAAAATATTATTTTATTTTATATACACAATTCAAAAGAAAAAGAATTAAAATAAAATATTAGGTGTAGTCGATCATTTTTCTCCAAAAATAGTAGCTAGTACTCCTCTCCCCACTCTCTCACTCTCTCTCGAACTTTCTCTCAAATCCTCGAAATGTTTCCCGATTGTTTGCCGATTATCTGCGATTTCTTCTCCAATTTTCAAGTGCTTCTCAGCAGTCTTCTCTGCATATTCAAGTAGACATATAAAAAGGTTAGAGATTGAAACTTGATGTTTTGACTAAGGGAAATATCATAGAGCTGAATCTCGAAGTTACATAGCACGCACACTGATACATAAATAAATCTTCAAAGTTTTTCTACACTTCCACTCTTGCTCTTGTTTATTTCTCTTCTTCAACAAACCCAAAATAAAAATATTTGCTTCTTCTAAAAATTCTGGATCACACCACTCGAAAAATTTACAAGCCACTCGACCTTTAACCTGTGACAATGGACGAAAATTAGAGACAAGAAGAAAATATATATAACAAACCCAACAAAAATATACTAAAATTAAACTTTCTAAATAGCACTAAGCTCACTATATTCATCCTTTACAGTTTTTGCATCCAAGAAATATCCTATCGGGATTAGCATTTGACCAGAAATTTTTACACATGTCGGATACCCACATCTACAAAGTGTATTCATCTTTAATATGGGGTTTGGTGGAGAAAAATAGGACAGAAATATGTAAATGGGACTAAGTAATTTAATTAATAAAGAAGAAAATCAAGAATTACAGGAAAATGTATGAACTTGAGTTTGGCTTTGATGGAGTATGTTATAAATAGGAGCAAGAGGGAAATTATAGCCGTTGTGTAACGACCTAAAGGGTCATCACCGTATTTCTCCCTTTTTTCGCGCTTCCGAGGCCTTGAAAACCTCATTTATAGTTGTCTCGATTTGCGTGCGCAGTCCGTTCGCGAAACCGGAAAGTTTTTATGTTAAAATATGTGAATCTTGTGAAAGATTAGAAGAATTATGATATTAATATTGATATAGTTGACTTTGGACAATATTTTGGGTAAACGGACCCGGACCCGTGATGTGATGGTCTCGGGATGTCCGTAGAAAAATATGGGACTCGGGCATGTGTCCGGAGTCGAAATCCGAGGTCCAGAACCCCGGTAAAAGAATTTTTCTGTTAAATTATTTTCTGAAATTATTAAGGAAAAATAGAAATAAAAATGAGCTAGAAAATATAGGTATCGGGCTCGTATTTTGGTTCCGACGCCCGGTACAGGTCTTAAATATTGGTTAAGCGCTTCCCGTAAAGTTTGGTTGAAAACGGACGTCGTATGACGTGTTTCGGACTAAAAATGGGAAATTTGGAAGTTATGAACTTTGAAATGAAATTATGAGTTTTGGGGTTTGATTCGTTGAATATGATGTTATTTTGGCGATTTGATCGCGCGAGCAAGTCCGTAGAATATTTTTGAGGTTGTGTGCATGTTTATTTTGGAGCCCTGAGGGCTCGGGTGAGTTTTGGATAGGTGTCGGATTGCATTTCTCATTTTTGAAAAAAAATCTGTTTTTCTACTTCTATGATCTTCGCAAATGCGAAGGGAGGAATTGCAATTGCGAGCTCGCAAATGCGAGCATTTATTCACAATTGCGAAGTTTGGGAAGCTCGACCACTATCGCAAATACGAAGTAAATGGTCAGCAAATGCGAACTCGACTTCGCAATTCCCATATTTAGTCGGGGTTCGCAATTGCGAACCCCTATTCGCAGAGACCTGCATTTTCATACTTAGTCGAATTTTTCACCCCATTTTTCATATCTTACAACTCAAACAACCCTTAGGCGATTTTTCAAGAGTGAGTTTCATTCCAAATCAGTTGTAAGTCGATTTTCACTTGTTTCTTTCAATCATTAACATCATTTATCATGTTTTCATCTTAAAATCAAGGTTTTTCATGGGTAAAAATGGGGATTTTTGGGTAGAAGCTAGGTTTTCTTAAAATTGGGGATTTGGACCTCAATTTGAGGTCCGATTTCAAAAAAAATCATGGAAATGAACTCGTGGGGTAATGGGTGGCCGAGTTTTGGTTCGAACTTCAGGTTTTGACCACGTGGGCCCGGGGCGTTTTGGGAAATTTTGAGGAAAACTTTAGGAAATTCGTTTTTATGCATTCAAGTTGATTCAATCAGCATTTGTTGATACATTCAAATAAATTGTAACTAGATTCGAGCGGTTTTGTGGTGAATTTGAGGGGTAAAGCTATTCTAGAGTCTTGAGCGGACCTTTGGAGCATTTGAGGTAAGTGTTTGCTCTAACTTTGGCTTGAGGGAATATGATTAGGATGTTATTTGCTACTTGATAATTGTGGAGTACGGTGTATAGGCATGGTGACGGTTATCTATGCACCGGAGTCTAGCATGACCGTGAGTCTCAATTGTGTTTAATCCGATTGTTGTGACACAACTCCCTTGCTTAATTGATGAGTTGCATATAACGTAAATAGTTGAGAAAGAATTGGGATTAGTATATCATTGTAGTGTTGGCTCGAACTAAAACCTGTTAATTGAGAAAGAAGGAATTTAAAAGAAGAAGTGTCATGATTATTCCCTTGCTGGGATTTAAGTATTATATGCTCTCCCTTGCCGGGATATTTGGGCTGTTAGCTGTACCCTTGCTGTGTTAAAGTGTTATGTTGTTGAATTTCCCCAATGGGACCTTCTTTACCACAATCAGATATTATGAATTGGGATCGTGTGACACGTCGACCACTATATATATTATGAATTGGGATCGTGTGGCATGCCGAGCACTATATATGTATTATGAATTGGGATAGTGTGGCACGCCGACCACTTATGAATTATAATATGGATCGTGTGGCACGCCGACCACTTATACAATTATAATATGGGATCGTGTGGCACGCCGACCACTTATGCACTGATAAATGGGATCGTGTGGCGCGCCGTCCACTTAGACTTATATATTCATACGAGTTATGGTATTGAGATGGTTACATTGTTATATCTGTCGAGTTGTTCTTTACTGTATCTCCCCGAGCATGTCCCTTTTTCCCCTTTGTTACTGGTATTTCCATTGTTGTACATATATATAGATATCTGCACAGGTTGATTTCGGTAGGTCCTGTCTAGCCT
>MU693543.1:108795-122739 GCA_026770625.1 Nicotiana glauca
CAGTTGAGGTCGAAGAGTTTTCCTTCAGTGCGTGTTCAGTGGAGAGGTCAGCCTCCTGAGGCATCGACCTGGGAGTCCGAGTCTGATATGCGGAGCCGTTACCCTCATCTATTTCTTGACTCAGGTACTTCCTTCTTTTGTCCGTTCGAGGACGAACGATTGTTTAAGAGGTGGAGAATGTGACGACCCAAAGGGTCATCACCGTATTTCTCCCTTTTTTCGCGCTTTCGAGGCCTTGAAAACCTTATTTTTAGTTGCCTCGATTTGCGTGCACAGTCCGGGCACGAAGTCAGAAAGTTTTTATGTTAAAATATGTGAATCCTGTGAAAGATTTGAAGATCTATTATATTAATATTGATATAGTTGACTTTGATCAATATTTTGGGTAAATGGACCTGGACCCGTGATGTGATGGCCCCGGGAGGTCCGTAGAAAAATATGGGACTCGGGCATGTGCCCAGAGTCGAAATCTGAGGTCCAGAACCCCGGTAAAAGAATTTTTCTGTTAAATTATTTTTTGATATTATTAAAGAAAAGTAGAAATGAAAATGAGCTAGAAAATATAGGTATCAGGCTCATATTTTGGTTCCGACGCCCGGTACAAGTCTTAAATATTGGTTAAGCGCCTCCTGTAAAGTTTGGTTGAAAACGGACGTCGTTTGACATGTTTCGGACTAAAAATGGGAAATTTGGAAGTTATGAACTTTGAAATGAAATTATGAGTTTTGGGGTTTGATTCGTTGAATATGATGTTATTTTGGCGATTTGATCGCGCGAGCAAGTCCGTAGAATATTTTTGAGGTTGTGTGCATGTTTGGTTTGGAGCCCCGAGGGCTCGGGTGAGTTTTGGATAAGTGTCGGATTGTATTTCTCATTTTTGGAAAAAAAATCTATTTTTCTGCTTCTGTGATCTTCGAAAATGCGAAGGGAGGAATCGTAATTGCGAGCTCGCAAATGCGAGCATTTATTCGCAATTGCGAAGTCTGGGAAGCTCGACCACTTCGCAAATGCGAAGTAAATGGTCGCAAATGCGAAAGTTCCCAGGCCTGCCTAGTTTCGCAAATGCGAGACCTTGACCGCAAAAGCGGAACTGGGTTGTTCGCAAATGCAAAGTAAATGATAGCAAATGCGATGCCCTCCCTCGAACCCAGTCTTCGCAAATGCGAATGACTGTCCGCAATTGCGGATGCGAACCTTCACAAATGCGAACAATAGTTCGCAAATGCGAACTTCCCAGTGTCCTTCAGAGTTCGCAAATGCGAACTCGACTTCGCAATTCCCATATTTAGTCGGGGTTCGCAATTGCAAACCCCTGTTCGCAAATGCGACATCAGAGACTTGCATTTTCATACTTAGTTGAATTTTTCATATCTTCCAACTCAAACAACCCTTAGGCGATTTTTCAAGAGTGAGTTTCATTCCAAATCAGTTGTAAGTCGATTTTTACTTGTTTCTTTCAATCATTAACATCATTTATCATGTTTTCATCTTAAAATCTTGGTAAAAATGGGGATTTTTGGGTAGAAGCTAGGTTTTCTTAAAATTGGGGATTTGGACCTCAATTTGAGGTCCGATTTTAAAACAAATCATGGAAATGAACTCGTGGGGTAATGGGTGACCGGGTTTTGGTTCGAACTTCGGGTTTTGACCACGTGGGCTCGGGGGCATTTTGGGAAATTTTGAGGAAAACTTTAGGAAATTTGTTTTTATGCATTCAAGTTGATTCAATTAGCATTTGTTGATACATTCAAGTAAATTGTGACTAGATTCGAACGGTTTTGTGGTGAATTCGAGGGGTAAAGCTATTCTAGAGGCTTGAGCGGACCTTTGGAGCATTTGAGGTAAGTGTTTGCTCTAACTTTGACTTGAGGGAATAGAATTAGGATGTTATTTGCTACTTGATAATTGTGGAGTACGGTGTATAGGCATGGTGACGGTTATCTATGCACCGGAGTCTAGCTTGACCGTGAGTCTCAATTGTGTTTAATCCGATTGTTGTGACACAACTCCCTTGCTTAATTGATGAGTTGCATACAATGTGAATAGTTGAGAAAGAATTGGGATTAGTATATCATTGGAGCGTTGGCTCGAACTAAAACCTGTTAATTGAGAAAGAAGGAATTTAAAAGAAGAAGTGTCGTGATTATTCCCTTGCTGGTATTTAAGTATTATATGCTCTCCCTTGCCGGGATATTTGGGCTGTTAGTTGTACCCTTGCTGGGTTAAAGTGTTATGTTGTTGAATTTCCCCAATGGGGCCTTCTTTACAACAATAAGATATTATGAATTGGGATCGTGTGGCACGTTGACCACTATATATATTATGAATTGGGATCGTGTGGCACGCCGACCACTATATATATATTATGAATTGGGATTGTGTGGCACGCCGACCACTTATGAATTCTAATATGGGATCGTGTGGCACGCCGACCGCTTATACAATTATAATACGGGATCGTGTGGCACGCCGACCACTTATGCACTGATAAATGGGATCGTGTGGCGTGCCGTCCACTTAGACTTATATATTAATACGAGTTATGGTATTGAGATGGTTACATTATTATATCTGTCGAGTTGTTCTTTACTGTATCTCCCCGAGCATGTCCCTTTTTCCCTTTGTATTTCCATTGTTGTACATATATATAGATATCTGCACATGTTGATTTCGGTAGGTCCTGTCTAGCCTCGTCACTACTTCGCCGGGGTTAGGCCAGGCACTTACCAGCACATGGGGTCGGTTGTGCTGATGCTACACTCTGTGCATTTCTTGTGCACAGATCCAGGAGCAGCTTTTGGACAGCAACAGTAGGCTTTCTATCTGGGAGCTATTTTCAGTCCAGGGACTCTCGAGGTAGCCCAGCTGGCGTTCGCAGGCCGGAGTCCTTTTCCTTTATTTCAGTTTGTTTTCATTGCACCGAAACAGACATATGTATTTTTCTCATATTCAGACTTGTTTGTAGTATTCTATAGTAGTCCATGAGTAGTGACACCGGATGCTGGGTAGAGGTGTATTTTGAAACTTTCGCACTTATTTGATTATTATTTCAGATTATTATAATTGATTAAATGAAAATAGTAGAAATGTTGTATTGTTTGGCTGGCCTAGCTACGTTAGTAGGCGCCATCACGACGCCCGATGGTGGGATAAATCTGGGTTCGTGACACGTTGGGATGTTATTTGGGGGCTGTTTTTGCTATTTGAGAGCTCTCTCACACGCCATAGTAACTTAATACCACTTGCTATTCCATGTGGCAGATCGGGGGGTTTCTAAATTCATATAGTCAAGTGTAGGGGATCAGGCATAGAACGGGGAGAACACTAATAATCTGAGCCAAATTTAAGGGTGGTTTAAGTTATTTTGCCGTATGTTTAATAATGATGATCGTTCATGATGGGTTATGAATAAGGAGCTATTCATCAGTCACAATTTTTATGTTAATAGAGTTAGCATTTCAACTTCAATTTGCTAGACCTAGAACGAATGGAGTATACCTAAACCATGTGAGAAAATGAGATGATTTCCTCCTCACTCCCAACCCTTCCTATTTTCATATTAGAGATCATGAATTAATATCTTCATCATTTTAGGCGGAAAAAAGAACATAAAACATATTGTCCCTGGTGTCAAAGATCCAACAGCGTTTTGTTCAAATTTTCATATATTCACGCTTTCCCTTAAAAAAGAATCTCAAAACTTGTCTTTCTGTGAGAAAATTCCGCATTTGTTAGATGCGATAGTTACTCTCTTCTATTTACGCACTTCAATGCTCATTGAGTTTCTTTGCGATACATCCAGATATGCATATTCAGACGATAGTGAAGAGTTTGAAAATGAAGAAACATTGCGCTCATAAAACTGCTCCCTCTATCATCAAAGTATGTAAGAAGTCCATCAGAAGTGAGATTTACGCTGGGTGGAAATGGGGCACCTAATGGTGGTGATGTGGAAGAAGACAAGACGGAGTAGAGTGTATAATTTCGTTCGTACTACTAACAAAATATGCCATGAGAAGGGTAATTGTTCTTAGAATCTTGTAGCTGGTATTCTCTCTGTAAAAATTACTGAAATACTATAGCAAATTTGTTGTCTGCCATTGCCTTTTTTCATTCATGTTTGTTTCAGTACTTATTGGATATGATGTTGTCCACATTTCGAAAATTTTAATTTTTTTTTAGAAATTAATGTTTGGCAATAAAATTTCTAATTTTCACTTGAAGATGAATGTTGGAATTTTTCGAAAATTCGAAAAACTCCAAAAAGGCTTTTTCAAAATTTTAACTCAAATCATTCACAAAACTTCAAAAAAAAAAACTTAAATAATATCCATGTCCAAACACAACTATAATTTGAAAGACTACTTTCACTTGAAAAAAAATTACTTTTTTTTTTGGAATTTTACAATTCTTATGTCCAAACGCCCACGAAATTGGGTACAATTAGAGTTGTGTTTGTACAACTCTAATATTCATGTACCATTTTTACTTTAAAATATTTGCATCTTTTTCGAAATTTCACAATTCTTTATTCAAGATCAACCTTCAAATCGTTGAATTAAAATAGAAATCAATCAAACTCAAGAATAAGCGATCAAGCCCTTGAGTTAACAGTTGAAGAGAAAGAGAAAATTCAAATGAAACTTTCTCTAGACGTAAAGAAATTTCGAGAGATTCTAACACTCATTTTACTTGAATTAAATACTAGAAGTACAATTTATTTCATTTTTTTAGGCATCAAATTTGTTGTTACAGTAGTAAAATAGAATCAATTCTTCTTAATTTTTCTTGTCAAAATTGATAGTCAAATGCCTATTTTAAATATCAGAGGAGTAGGGGATGTGACGTCCCAAAGGGGTCATCACCTGTATCCCTACTCACTCTGTACTTCCGAGGCCATGAGAACCTCATTTGGGGTTGCCTCTATTTGTGTGCGCATTCCGGGCGCGAAGCCGGAAAGTTTAAATATGAATTCTGTGAGAAAAATATTGATACTAAAATTTGATTAAGTTTGACTTCGGCCAACATTTTGGGCAAACAGACCCGGACCCGTGATTGACGGTCCCGGAAGGTCCGTAGGAAAATATGGGACTTGGGTGTATGCCCGGAATTGAATTCCGAGAAATGAATTTTTATGTGAAATTATTTTCTGAAAATAATTAAGGAAATTGGAAAATTGAAATTTGATTAAAAGACTGTGGTATCGGGCTCGTATTTTAGTTCTGGTGCCCGGTACAAGTCTTATATTTCTATCAAGTTTGGTGGAATTCGGGTGTCGTTAGACGTGTTTTGGACTAAGAACTCAAAACTTGATGTTTTATGAAAATTTGGAAGGGAATCATGGGTCTTGAGGCCTAATTTGATGTTTATGATGTTGTTTGGGCGATTTGATCGCACGGATGAATCCGTAGGATGTTTTGCGTTTATGTGCATGATCGGTTGGGAGCCTTGAGGGCTCGAGTGAGTTTTGAGTAGGTCCCGGAGGTCTTAGACTTAGAGATATCAGATGCTACAGGTTTAGGGACTTGCAGGTCCAGCGCGCCCGCGGTCGCCTTAGCGCGGTCCGCGGTGGAATTCGCGCGACCGCGGTCGTCCATGCGCGGTCCGCGTGGCTAAGTTTAGAGAGCCAGTAGTTTTCCAGGTCGACCAGCGCGACCGCGTCCATTGTTGTTGTAAGGCCCCGTAAAATCTTGTGCTCAAAACCTAGTAGCTCGTAATGCCAAGGTCCGAATATGTGTTAGGAATATGTCATTTTCCAGAAAATTGTCATTTTGCGGTCCAGAATGCGGTCGCAGATCAGCTATGCGGACCGCATTTCTACCGTAGAGTGAAGCAGAAGAATTGTCAAACTTGATGTTGAAAATGCGATCCATTATGCGATCGTATAATCAATATGTGGACCGCATAATCGTCGCATAAATTCCTCAAGGATTTGTGGAGGTCAATTCTGTGGTGCAAAAATGCGACCGCATAACAAGAATGCGAACCGCATTCCTGTCGCAGACCCAGGCAGACCTTCAGAGTTTTAGGGGCATTTCTGCGGTCCAATATGCGGACCGCATTTCGATTGTGCGGTCGCAGAATGCGACCACAGATTTGCTCGGGCTTCTATTTTTCTAAATTTTAAAACCTGACCCCTTTTCAATAAAACACCTCAACCCCCTCATTTTAACAATCTTGTTGAACAAATTAAGAGAGAGGAAGAGAGGGTCTTGAGAGAGAAAGTCATCTTCCCCAAAATTTGGTTTTTCAAAACCATCCGGGCCAGAAAATTTCAAGCTTATCTTCATACCCCTTTTTCTTACAAGTAAAATCCCTAACTTCTCCCATTGAATTTCTGGTTTAAACTAAAAGGGGGGTCTCATGCATTAGTCCTTGAAATAATGGTTGAAATCCTTCATGCATGTCTATTAAAAACCTAAAATCTAATAGGAGGAATTGGGTAGGGGTAAATGAGTATTCAAAGAGGGGTTGATAACCTAAATGAGTTTGAGTAGCAGTTGTGAACTTCAATTCTAAGTTATGTGTATTAATTTGTGCACTATATTGACGTTGCTAGATTTTTGGTGAATTGGAAGTAGGAATTAGAAAGGAATCCAGCTTCAGGCATGTATGGCTAACTTTAACCTTTGTAAAATCGCCTTGTTTGGTGTCCGAATACTTGGTATGTGATATCTCCATGAATTAGTTGTGAAGTTAAACTCTTGTGAGCAGGATATGTTTACTTGTGTGAACTATTTGTGAATTCATGTAAATATTGTGCCTTATGCGTTGTTGGTTAAAACATCCGATATAATTGTGCAAGTAAATGGCAATAAACTAAGTTGTGATTGCGAATGTGGTATGTGGCAAGGACTGTGGAATAAATAATAGAGAGGAATCGTAATTGGTGAAATTGAAATAACTGTGATAACATCCCTTGTGGTTGGTCGTGGAAAACTATTGTTGTGGTCTAAATGGTATAATGGGCTGTTGAAAAAGATGGAAATGACATGGATAGTCACCTAAACCTTTTGTGGGTTGTGTTGCTGTTGTTATTGGGATTTGTGGTTGTTGTTCTTAAAACTTGTTGTGGTTATTCTTGTAAATTATTATTGTTGTGGTGTTGTTTGTGATTTGTGATTGCTCGGTGGGATCGGGTTGCGCGCCGCAACACGAAGTAATAAGGTGTGGGTTGTGGTGATAAGGGTGACCGAGGTAATAAGGGTGGCAGAGGTAATAAGGGTAGAAAGTGATCGATATCACTATTGAAATGAAATATGAGAACGTTGTGAAATTGAAAATGTAGAAATGATGATGGGGAAAGGAGAGTCTATTAACTTGTTTGCCTTGTGTGTACCCAATTATTGCTTCCTTCTATTGTTTATTACTTGTGTATGGCTTGAGGTTACTCAGGGTAAGGTTTATTATACTTACCAGTACAATTCAAATGTACTGACGTCCCTTTTGCCGGGGGCGCTACATTCATGTTATGATTGTAGGTGGATCCGCAGCAGGTGCTCCAGCCTATCGATCGTAGCTCCCTCTTCGTCTTCCATCAGTTTTTTTTGGTGAGCCCCATTCCTCTCGGGGTCCTGTGTGGCTTAGGCCGCTTGTTTCCGGAGTTTATTTTGATGTTTTTGTAAGGTATAGCCCCCTTGTTACCGGCAATTACTGTATTATTCTGTTGTACTTTCAGAGGCTTCGTAGACAGTGGGTGTGGGTTAGAAGTTTATGTAAATCCAAGTTTCCTTTGTTGGGCAACGAATTGGTAATTTCACTAACTAAATTGTATGTATGTATGCTTTGCAAAAAGGGTGTTCTAAAATTAATTATTTGGCCAGTTCTTGGAATATTGAGTAAGTAAGACATGGGGTAGCGCGTGGGGTAGGAGAGGCACCCAGGTCCACTCGGCTGGGGCTACCCGGTCGGGCGCCAGTCATGTCCCTCGAATTTGGGGCGTGACAGTTGTGCAGTCCGCGCTGGAAGGTTCAGAGAGTGGCATCTTGGTTCAGTCTTCGGCGCGGCCGCGGTGTGCGCTTTTGCGCGGTCCACGCTAGGTCTTCAAGGGGGGTATATAAAGTCGAGAATTTCAGTTATTTTTCACTTTTTCAAAAACCCAAAACCTAAGAGGCGATTTTCCAAATGATTCTTCTTTTTCAAAACGATTGGTAAGTAATTTCTAACTCATTTTCTTCACTCTTTAACATCTTTAAACACAATTCCAACTTCAAAACAAAGATTTTAATGGGAAAATTTGGGAATTTTGGGTAGAACCTAGGTTTTCTAAAATTGGAAGTTTTGGACCTCAATTCGAGGTCCGATTCTAAAATAAATTATATATTTGAGTTCATGGAGGAATGGGTAATCAGATTTTGGTTCGAACCTCGGGTTTTGACCATGTGGGCTCGGGGGGCATTTTGACCTTTTGGGGATAAATGATGAAAAAGCTATAATTAGACATTGGGTTTGATTTGTTTAGCAAATATTGATAACATGAAGTCATTATTGCATAGATTTGGTTGAGTTGGAGCCGGATTCGAGAGGGAAAGCGGTTGTTGAGGATTGAATTGGCCGTGAAAGTTTGAGGTAAGTGTTTGGTTTAACCCCAGTTTGAGGGAATAGGAGTTGAGTCATGTTGCTACTTGCTATTTGAGAGTACGATGTATAGGCATGTTGACGAGTATCTATACATTGGTGTCTAGCATAACCGTGGGTCCTTATCTGTGGATAGTTGGTTATTGTTATGTCTTCCATGCTTAATTGATGGTCTCTATGTGTTGAAAAAGACCTTGTGAAAGTAATTGTGATCGTGGAACTTCGTGGAGCTTTTGCTCGGCTTGAAATACAAACTTATGAAAGTATATGAGATAAGAAACTCTTGGATCTTTGGCTCGAGTGATAATTTGAACTAGGATACGAAAATGAAAGAAAGAGAAGAGTAATGATTTAACCCCCTTGCCGGGTTGTTATTGGTTGTTTGCGTACCCTTGCCGGGATTTCCTTCCAAATACTTGTTTCCTCCTTTGCCCTTATTTTGTGACTGTTGCTTGGGTGAGGTAGAGCGGTAAATAATATGGATCGGGTTGCACGCTGCAACAATAATATTTGAGGAACGGGTTGTACGCCGCAATAATGCTAAATGATATTTGGGGAACGGGTTGCGCGCCGCAACAATGCTAAATGATATTTGAGGATCGGATTGCGCACCGCTATTAAAATTAAGACTTCCGCTTACTATTGTTGACTTTTCATTATTTAAGTATTATTGTCGAAGGATTGTTAAAAGGATTTGTTTATTATAGGAAAAGTAACTAAATTTTGCTTGCCTAGCTTCTACGAATAGGCACCGTCACGACTCCCGAGGGTGGGAAATCCGGGTCATGACAAGTTGGTATCAGAGCACTAGGTTACATAGGTCTCACAACTCACTGACAAACTTGGTAGAGTTTGCGAGATCGGTACGGAGACGTCTGTATTTATCCCCCAGGGGATACAGAGTTAGGAAAAGTTTCACATTTGTTCTTTCTTGTCGTACGGATCTGTTTCTCGATGCTAATTGAATTTCTACTATGTTCTTTCGCAGATGGAGAGAACACGCACTTCCTCATCTTCCGATCAATAGTCCGAGCCCCAGGTAGCTCCCGCTAGGAGTAGAGGATGAGGCCGTGCTAGAGGTCGAGGTAGGGGCAGAGCTCAGCCTCGAGCAGCAACACCAGCGGCGGAGCCTCAGGTTGACTTTGACGAGGAGGTTTCGACCCCAGCCGCAACAATTCTCGTGGGCCCAGCTCAGGTCCCAAAGGTTGCTACCCTAGTTTTTCAGGACGCTCTAGTTCGATTGATAGGCTTCATGGAGAGTGTCACTCGAGCAGGATTGCTTCATGTAGCACCATTCACTTCTTAGGCTGGAGGAGGAGCTCAGACTCCTGCTACATGTACTCCGGAGCAGGTAGCTCCCCAGGGTCAGATTCCAATGGTTCAGCCAGCTATGGCAGTTCAGCCGGGGGTAGTTGCTCAGACCGGTGATGGTGCTGCTATGTCCGTAGATGCTTTGTGGATGCTGGACAGGTTCACCAAGCTCTTCACTACTACATTCAGCGGTGCTTCTTATAAGGACTCCCGGGATTTCTTATATAGCTGCCACGAGGTTCTTCGGGACATGGGCATTGTTGAGTCCAATGGAGTTGATTTTGCTGCATTTCGCCTATCTGGATCTGCCAAGACTTGGTGGAGGGATTTCTGTTTAGCTAGACCAGCAGGGTCGCCGTCTTTGACTTCGGATTAGTTTACAGAGTTGTTCTTGGAGAAGTTTCTCCCCGCTACTCAGAGGGATGCTTATCGGAGGTAGTTTGAGCACCTCCAGCAGGGTTCTATGGCAGTCACTTAGTATGAGACCAGCTTCATTGATCTAGCTCGCCATGCTCTTGTCATACTTCCCACTGAGAGGGAGAGGGTGAGGAGATTTACTGATGGTTTGGTTCAGCCGATTCGTCTCCAGATGGCTAGGGAGACTGCTAGTGAGATCATCTTTCAGGAGGCGGACAATGTGGCCCACAGAGTTGAGATAGTTCTCTCACAGGGAGGTGGTCACGGGGGAGACAAGAGAGCCCGTCATTCCGGCAGATTCAGTGGTACCTCGTCTGGAGGTAGAGATTCATATGGTAGAGGCCATCCTCCTAGGCCCTTTCAGTCAGCTCTTCAGGTTTCTCACGGTACATCAGGTGGTCGTGGTTCTCAGGCACACTATTCTGATCAGCAGTCATTCAGTGCACCGCTAGCTCCTATCAGCGCACTGCCACTTCAGAGTTTTAGTGGAGGTCATTCAAGTCGCTAGAGCTACAATGCTTGGAGGGGTGTTATGAGTGTGGTGAGTATGGTCACATCAGGAGAGCTTGCCCGAGATTGAGGGGTACTCAGTCATAGCAGAAGGGTCCCCGTCCTATGATCCAAGCACCAGATGCCCCACAGCCAGCCAGAGGTGGAGGTAGAGGTCATAGAGGTGGAGGCAGAGGTCATAGAGGTGGAGCTCAGACCGCCAGAGGTGGAGGTCAGCTAGCAGCAGATCGACCTAGGGATACAGTTCAGGGTGGTGGGGCCCAGCCCCGTTTTATGCTCTTCAGGCTAGGCCCGAGGCTAAGGCTTCAGATGCAGTCATCACAGGTACGATTCTGGTTTGTGATCGAGATGCTTCGGTACTTTGATCCAGGGTGTCTACGTATTCATATGTTTCATCTTATTTCGCACCATGAGCCTAGTGATGCTTTGGGTATTCCTGTATATGTGTCTACACCGGTGGGTGATTCTATCGTGGTCGACCGAGTCCATCGTTCGTGTGTTGTAGTGATTGGGGGTCTTGAGACCAGTGTAGACTTATTGCTCTTAGATATGGTTGACTTTGATATCATTTTGGGTATGGACTGGTTATCACCCTATCACGCTATCTTGGACTGCCATGCCAAGACTGTGACCTTAGCATTGCCAGAAATGTCATTTCGTACGTAAAGGCTCGACGCTTGGTCGAGAAGGGGTGTCTGGCCTATTTGGCATATGTTCATGATTCCAGTGCTGAGGTCCCTCCTATAGATTCTGTGCCTATTGTCCGGGAGTTTCCAGATGTTTTCCCTTCAGACCTGCCAGGTATGCCACCCGACAGGGACATTGATTTCTGTATTGATTTGGCTCCGGACACCCAGCCCATTTCTATCCCGCCATATCGTATAGCCCCGCCGGAGCTGAAAGAGTTGAAAGAACAGTTGCAGGATTTGCTAGAGAAGGGTTTCATTAAACCCGGTGTTTCACCTTGGGCCGCGCCAGTGTTATTTGTCAAGAAGAAGGACAGATCGATGAGGATGTGCATAAATCACCGGCAATTGAACAAGGTAACGATTAATAATAAGTATCCACTACCGATGATTGATGATTTGTTCGACCAACTTCAGGGTGCCAGGGTATTCTCCAAGATTGACTTGCAATCTAGCTACCATCAGTTGCGGATTAGGGCATTCGATGTCCCTAAGACAGCTTTCCGCACTCGATATGGGCATTATGAGTTCTTGGTCATGTCGTTTGGGTTGACCAATGCCCCGGCGACATTCATGGAGTTGATGAACCGAGTGTTCCGGCCATATTTTGACATGTTTGTGATAGTCTTTATTAATGATATTTTTGTATACTCCCGCAGCCAGGCGGAGCATGAGCAGTACCTTAGAGTAGTTTTTCAGGCTCTGAGGTATAGTCAGTTATATGCCAAGTTCTCCAAGTGTGAGTTCTGGCTGAGTTCAGTAGCATTTCTGGGTCACGTAATATCAGCAGAAGGTATTCGGGTGGACCCAAAAAAGATTGAGGCAGTCAAGAACTGGCCTAGACCAGCATCAGCTACAGAGATTTGGAGTTTCTTGGGATTGGCAGGCTACTACCATCGGTTTGTGGAGGGGTTTTCATCTATTGCAACCCCGATGACCAGGTTGACCTAGAAGGGTGCCCAGTTCAGATGGTCGGAAGAGTGTGAAGCGAGCTTTCAGAAGCTTAAGACAGCTCCGACTACGGCACCGGTGTTGGTTTTGCCCACAGGATCAGGGCCTTATACAGTCTATTGTGATGCTTCCCGTATTGGGCTTGGTGCAGTGTTGATGCAGGGTGGCAAGGTTATTGCCTATTCTTCGAGGCAGTTGAAGATTCATGAGAAGAACTATCCGGTGCATGGTTTAGAGTTGGCAGCTATTATTCACGCCTTGAAGATTTGGAGGCACAATTTGTATGGCGTGGCATGTGAGGTGTTCACTGACCACAAAAGTCTTCAGTACTTGTTCAAGCAAAAGGAATTGAATTTGAGGCAGAGAAGGTGGTTGGAGTTGTTGAAAGACTATGATGTCACCATTTTATTTCACCCGGGGAAGGCCAATGTGGTGGCCGATGCTTTGAGTAGGAAGTCAGCCAGTATGGGTAGTCTTGCTTATATTCCAGTCAGTCAGAGGTCGCTTGCTTTTGATGTTCAGGCTTTGGCCAATCAGTTCGTGAGACTGGATGTTTCTGAGCCCAGTCGTGTGTTGGCTTGCAAGGTCGCTCGTTCTTCATTATTGGAGCGTATCCGTGATCGGCAATTTGATGACCCCTATTTATGTGTCATTAGAGACACGGTGCAGCGCGGAGGCGCCAGACATGTTACTTTAGATGCGGATGGAGTTTTGAGATTGCAGGGGCAATTTTGTGTGCCCAATGTGGATGGACTTCGAGAGTTGATTTTAGAGGAGGCCCATAGTTCCCAGTACTCTATCAGTCCAGGCGTTGCGAAGATGTATCAGGATTTGCGGCAGCATTATTGGTGGCGTAGAATGAAGAAAGATATTGTAGCATATGTGGCTCGTTGTTTGAACTGTCAGCAGCTTAAGTATAAGCATCAGAGGCCTGGTGGTTTGTTTCAGAGGATTGAGCTTCCCGAGAGGAAGTGGGAGAGGATCACTATGGACTTCGTTACCGGACTTCCGTTGACTCGGAAGAAGTTCGATGCGGTTTGGTCATTATGGATAGGCTGACCAAGTCAATGCATTTCATTCCTGTGGCAGTCTCCTATTCATCCGAGAGATTAGCTGAGATTTATATCCGAGAGATTGTACGCTTTCATGGTGTGCCGACATCTATCATTTCAGACCAGGGTTCGCAGTTTACCTCGCGCTTCTGGAGAGCAGTTCAACGAGAGTTGGGCACGCGGGTTGGGTTGAGCACAACATTTCATCCCCAGACAGACGGTCAGTCTGAGCGGACGATTCGGATTTTGGAGGATATGCTCCGGGCTTGTGCCTTATATAGTAGGCAGTGTCGGTCTCCGATTGGATGGTTTGAGTCGGGAGAAGCTCAGTTGATAGGTATGGATTTGGTTCAGGAGGCCTTGGGCAAGGTCAAGATCATTCAGGATAGGCTTCGTTCGGCTCAGTCAAGGCAAAAGAGCTATGCAGATCGTAAGGTTCG
>MU693545.1:6427-18440 GCA_026770625.1 Nicotiana glauca
GAAGGGCCTTCCTCCCCTTCCTCCTCGAAAAGAACACAACAATCCATATCATCATCCTCCAGAAACAGATTCTTCATGGTTGCCAACGCTTCGTCTTCCTCTGACCCATATATAGTATCTGCTGGTTGGAAGGTTTGCTCCAGGCTGGGTATCGGAAGCTCCAATGGATAGTAGGGACCTTGCCATGGTGGCGACCAGCTCTGGAATTCTTCCCAAGTATAACCGTACCCTAAGCCAAATGTAGTACCATGCTTCTTTAGTTTGATGGGCTTAGTGATCCCCTGAAGATTTTTATCGAGTCCCTTTCCAGGCTCGTACCCACACCAATTTAGGATACTTTCGATCTTGTTGTCTTACCACTTATCCTTATTTACAGCTTTGACCATTTCGATATGGTGGTATCTTTCTCCGCCTATTCTTCTTCTGCCTCCAATCATTGGGATGATCTGGCAACTATATATGGGGTTACTACCATCGCCATGAATGATCACCTCTTGGTGATTCCATTCAAACTTCTCTGCCTGATGTAGGGTCGATGCTATGGCTCCCGCATCATAGATCCAGGGCCGTCCTAACAGCAGGTTGTAGGATGCTGGGAAGTCTATCAATTGGAAGTCGATGTCAAACCATGTTGGCCCCATTTGCAAGCACAAGCTGATTTCTCCGATGGTGGATATCTGGGACCCATCGAAGGCCTTGACATTAATAGCCCCATCTTTGATCTCGTGCAGGCTTTTTCCCAAAGTTCTGAGAGTTATCAGCGGACAGATGTTGAGGCTCGATCCTCCATCGATCAGGACTCTAGTGATGAAATAATCTTCGCATTGCACGGTGATGTGTAGTGCCTTGTTGTGGCTCAATCCTTCTGGCGGCAACTCATCTTTGTGGAAGGTTATTTTATGGCTCTCCCGCACTTGCCCCACCATATTCACCATTTCACCCCCGTTTATATTGCTAGGCACATAAGCTTCGCTCAGTATCTTCATTAGGGAATTCTTGTGAGCGTCTGAACTCTGCAGAAGAGCCAGGATAGATATATGTGCTGGTGTTTTGTTCAACTGTTCAGCGACCGAGTACTCCTTAGCCTGTATTTTCCTCCAAAGATCGTCGGGCCATGTTTCAATCGGCCGTCTTGGGGCTTGCTTACTGGACTCGGCTAGGTTCTCTGGGGTGTAAGCCCTCCCTGTTCTGGTCATTCCTTACGCGACAATAATTTCTCCAGTCTTGGTCTTTCCTTTCCTCCTAGCTTCAGCAGTGTAATCCCATGGTATGTCATTTGAGTGGAATGGTGTTATGTCTGACATTGCCACCGAATAGGCACTCTTGGTGGTAACACAACAACTTCAAAGGGTGTAGGTGCCTTTGGAACTCCAAATTCAACCTCGATTGGCCCTGGCGCTTTTGTAGAAGGAGGCGCTTCAAATTCAAGAGGTATAGACATATTTACTTCACCATCCCTGGAGGGCTAATTCAGCACAACAATTGGGTTAAGTGTAACCGTCGGTTTCTTTGGTTCATCTCCTTCAGCAATCAAACCTATCAACCCTTTGGGGTCCCAATCACCTTCAATCTCGATCATGTGGATATCTCCCCCTTTGTGATCTGGTAGAGGGTTACTACGAACATTAGGAGCAGGCTCCCTTTCTACTATGACCTTATTGTCAATCATGGTCTGAATCTTTTTCTTCAGTGAACGACATTCGTCAAGGGTGTGTCCCTTCATGCCGGAATGATACGCACATGTCTTGTTAGGGTTGAACCACTGGGAGGGATTTTCTGGAGATTTGGCTGAGATAGGAGTGACGTAACCAGCAACTTTAAGTCTTTCATATAACTGTCAATTGGTTCAGCGATGGCTGTGTATTGTCTGGGGGGCTTGCGTTCAAAATTTGGCCTGGGTCTAAGGAAATTTTGACGGGTGGGTGGTGATTGGTAGTGAGAGGGTTGAGCGTTATAAGCTTGGTAAACATGTGCTGGTTGAGAGTATATGGGCGAGGTGGGTTGACATGTGAGATGTGGAGAGGATTGGTAAACGGGAGGTGGATAGGAGGGTGCGGGTGCTTGGTAATTCGGGATGGGCTGATATGTAAGTGGAGGTGATGGGTAAGTGTGGTATTTTGGTGGTGATTTGGCTCCCTGTACGACCATTATGGCACTTACATCTTCTTTTTGGACGTGCCACCAGTCTGTAAAGCCTTATTGGTGTCCTGTAATGCTTTAATATTTGTAACCATACCATTCTTAATGCCCTCTTTGATTCTTTCTCCAAGTTTGATGATATCAGAGAACTTTTGACCTTCGATCAGCATCAACCTCTCGTAATATTGGGGATCCTGAGACCGGATGAAGAATCTATTCATTTGCTCTTCTTCTAGGGCCGGCCTGACCTTTGCAGCTTCTAACCTCCAACGAGTGGCATACTCGCGGAATGTTTCGGTGGGCTTCTTCTTCAAATACTGTATATAGAATACATCCGGTGCATTTTCTGTATTGAATCGAAATCTGTCCATGAAATCTGATGCCATGCCTACCCACCTCGTCCATTTCTTAGTGTCCTGGCTGATGTACCAGGATAAAGCATCTCCCTTCAAGCTTCTCATGAAGAGCTTCATACGGATCTTCTCATCCCTTCCAACTCCAACCAGCTTATCGCAATATGTCTTCAGGTGGAATCTGGGATCTCCTGTTCCGTTAAACATTTCGAACTTGAGAGGTTTGTACCCCTCCGGAAGTTCAACATCTGGCTGAATGCATAGGTCTTCATAATTTAACCCTTCAATACCTTTGGTACATTCCACGCCCTGAACTCGGCTGGTTAATTTCTTGAGTTCTGCCGCTAAGTTCCTGATAAGGGAGTCTTTGTCATCAGACTCAGGTGCATTTGAGATTGGTTGGGTGTAGTGGGGTACAGTATCCACAAAAATGGGAGTGTTGTGGAGATGGTCATTTATGGCGTTCAGGGGGTCAGGAATGAGTAGTAGAGTGTTGTTGGGAGTGTGGCATGTGTTGCAGTGTTGGGTATGAGTGGGTTGTATCTGTGGTTGTGGGGTGTTTTATGGAGGTGCGCGATTCTGGGTGTTGATATCAGGAGCGGTGAGGGAAAATGATAGGTTTGCCAAATTCCGAACCTGATCCAGCTCTTCTCGAAATTTCAACAGCTTTTGCTCTAGTTGAGTAGCAGTTTCCTTAGCAACCGGGGTACCCTGAGGCATCTCAATCTCCTTTCCGGCGCTTGTATCTCCCATTCTAACTTTGTTCTTGTTCCGGATAGGACTTGGAGGAGGAGGAGGAGGTGGAGGGCCCTTGGATCTGGTGGAGTATGACGACGGTGCCAGAATGCACGAACTAACCTTTGGGGAGGGGAATAAAAATAAAAGAAAAACAAAAAGGTAACAAGTTAGTGCGGATTATGAGGAAAAAATATTGCAGTATTTAAATACGTTGTGTGAAAAAATGTAAATCGCGTCCTAATTTTGGTGCCTCGTTGTGCTCGAGGTAGGCATGGCGACAAATAGTTTTGGAGAACTTATAATGCTAAATGCCTCATTTTATTCATCCAAAACGACTCTAAACAATGGAAAGTAAAAATGTCACTAGTGGCCATTGGCCTTATTACATTATTAAAAAAAAATAAAAGACTCCTAACTACTTGGTCCCAGAAGGACCTTCCCCAGATTTGGCATTTTTGTCTCCCTCGAACAGCTCTACCAACTCGCGTAGTCTTAGCAGCAAATAGGCTCGGTCCAGATGTCCGCCTGCATTTCCTTCAGCGTTTGACAGTCTTCAATCCTCTTGATGAACTTTCCTTCCAGCTCTACTAGACCCCGCTCCAAATACCCTAACCGATTGTTGGCGCTGACAGCCATATCTTTCCACTCCTCGATCAATTTCTGATGGGATTCTTGTATTTCCCGATGCTCACTTTGACACTCTCGAATCCTCTTGCCCAGTTGATTATACTTAACCCGTGCTTCAGCTTGCTCGTCAATAATTCTGTGACCTCGACCGAACTCGGGCTGACCCACGCCATTATCTTTCAATCAACCCGAATAGTGTGGCACACAACTGGCATGATACCTGTCTGGCTCAATGGATTCTTTCCCCAAAAAGATTTTGCAATGCCACAAATGCTGAGCTTGGCACCTGTGAGGGCTATCGTCGACCTGGAAATCGGCCCTGAGGTGGTTCATTTTGTTGACCCTTGGTATGATTTGATTTCTTCCAGCCTGCCTCATGGCTCGGAGAGGAACGTAGGTATATGTTCCTCTCAAACCAATCAGTATGAGAAATGGTGCATCTCGGGATCGAACAATGAATTCATCCATGGGGAACCACTCAAACATCCATTGTACCTGGTCTTCTTTCAGATTTTCAAATAGTTCTACCCATCCTCTGGCGTCCTCTGGCTGAGCGAACATTTTAGGCATATAGTTCATACGCTTTGGCTGGTAGAAGGCGACATGATCATCCCAATATCTGCGTAGGATCTCTTGTTGGTATTCTCATTTCTGGAGGTGTTCCATGAGCCAAAGCTGAAGTATCAAGTTGCAACCCTCAAAATGACATCCTTGTAGTTGACAGTTGTTCAAACCACGGTATATCTCGGCGACGATCATGAGCACTATGTTGAAAGTTTGTCTACCAATCCCTTCCATCAGAGTCTTGGTTACCATGGCCAGTCTGGTGTGGATCCTAGCCTTCTTCATAGGGAACACGATCATCCCCAAAAAGAAAAACATGAAAATGAAGACCCTTCTATGGACATGTCCCAATGAGGTGATGGAAAACTCATCTGAATAGGTGCGGTATGACTTGCTATGGCTGTACCTTTCGTATAGGTAGTCAAATGGGATGTAAGAGTCTTTCAAACAAGTCAAGTCTGGATTTTTCTTTAGTCCCATCATCTTAACGAAACCCCTTCCTTTACGATTCTCTAGCATAAGCAAACCCGGAGTCTCCCAAGAAATTCCAGCTAAACCTCCTATTTCTTCAAGTAAATGAGTCATTTCAAGGTCCCCAAAGCGGAACACGGACTTGTCACTATCCCAGAACAATGTCACAGCCTCTATGATTATGTTGTTAGGCTGAATTTCTAGAAGAGAAGGCAGATTCCCTAAGTACTTGCAGACGAGTGTCTGATCACTAGAATGGAGGCCTTTCCACCAATTCAGCAGCCTTGGGTGAATGTTGGTTACCATGCCAAATCTGGGGACTTTGTGCCCCATTTTCTTCAAAACAAAGCGTTAGGCCCTTACCCCCACCAGACTCGGCTATTTAAACCAATAATTAGCATAGCAAGCACTTAAGTTCTCCAAATAAATGCACAGAACATAGAGGTGTCCGTTTGGGTTTCAAGGAAACCCGGTGGACTTTGGACAAGGCTATCTTACGAGTCATTATATGGACAACATAACTGACTCAGCTAGGTTTGACCATGATGCATGTACAATTTAAATAGAGTAAGGTTTCTATTGGGGTTTTACACAGGTACCCTTAAGCGGAAAACTCAAGAGAGAAAGGCACGGAACCGTCGACTGCACCGCTGATCGACTGGTTTTACCGCAAATATGCCTTTGCCAAATTTAAAGGGTGAGAGTATTGGAAGCGCGCAACTACCCATTATAAGCGTTGCTATAGTATTTGTTTGGTACGAGTGGAATATGATGTTGAAAATGCAGTTTACAAGAATGAAACATGTTGACACGTATTTTCACGTTCATACAATAAAGTTTACAATTATTGGTCAAAAAAAATTACAACAGCATTGATGAAAAAACGGTAAATGAAAGTAATTAAAGGAAAAGAAACAAAAGAAACAAGTCAGTTTCAAATAAAGGCATTAAACAAAAGCAAAAGCAGTAAAAGAAAGCAATAAAGTCACATATAGCATGCAATGGTAAAAGCCTAAAGAATCCCCAGCAGAGTCGACATGCTGTCGACGCCCCCTTTTTCTCTAAAAAGCGAAATCGGGTTTATGACATTTATGAAAGACAACTCTATTCCCGTTTGGGAATTGGGTTTTTTTTGGATTTGGAGAGTCGCCACCTAATGATTATAGTGCATTAGGACACTTTTTAGAAGGATTAAAGATGAAAACCAGAGTTTGGGTAAGGGCTCGAAATTATCTCGAGGGGAAGGTGTTAGGCACCCCTCAAGCCACTAGTGTGGTTCCCGGCCATGCTACAATTATGACTTTAAATGCAAACATGAATAAACAAGCAAGTATTCAAATAAGTAGCATAAAAGGGTTAAAAGAAGTGTCGAAATTCAGAAAGGAAACAGTTTTGTGATTGAAGAGATACGTAAGTAAAGGGAAGGGGTCAAACAATTGGTGCAAGCTACTTGAAAGACGTATAAGAAACAGAAGTTGAAATAGCATTTAAAAATCTGAAAATTATTAAACTAATAAAGAGGGAGGGAGGGGGGGGGTCCTAGGTTTATACATTACATGGATCATTCGCACAACACCGGTACCCAACTGTACGCATAGTGTTATCGTGTAATCATCATCTCCATGTCTACCCTTCCCACCCCGTTAAGGTATTAAAGCGTGGAATGGTATCGTTTACTTATTGCATGCTATTACCCGTCCCAGTCCTACCAGCCCTGGAGGCAAATGGACTACTAATCCTAAAGGGAAAGCGGTTTGGGGCTTCAGAAGTTTCAAAAGATAAAATGCTAAGGCATCAAACAAAACAAATAATTGCAAATAGAAGGGGAAACATACAAGAAATCAGGGCTCAAGTATGCTTCCATAAATCATCAAAAATCACAGAGTTTAGCAAGTCTTACACGTACTGATTTTGGTCTTATTTAAATAAAGCGATGAGTGGACTGGTTCAACGCATATTTTAGGCGAAAAGTCTACATTAGGCATACTCGAATGCAGTTGTTTGAAACTGATCTGGTTGATCTAAGTGTTGATTAGAACTAGGCGTAATACCTACTAATTTTAGAAAAAAAAGGATGCAGACTTAAAAGGAGTTTCCAATTTTAACAGAACATTACGAGTTCAGCAATTAATATTACTCAGATTCGAAATTTCCTATAGGCATGTTTTCTATATGTTTGCTAATTTTGACACCTTTTAGATGTGTACAAAAGGTTCTATGAACACGGTATCTATATGCAGCTTTTATTATCAAACCTACAAATGGTTTGCCTAGCGATGTTTATAGATGCAGAATGCAACAGTTTATAGACCGTATTTTTATATTAATTTTTTGCGGAAACAATTAGAAGTTAACCTATAGGCAGGATATCTATGCGCGTTTGCAGAAATTATGAACGAATCATATAGGCATGATTTCTAGACGTGAGTTTTGCTGAAATGCATAAATTAAAGTTTACCCTATGAGCATGATCTTCTTGGTGGATATGCAAAAATAAGAGTTTAAACCTATAGGTATAATTTCTAGGTGGATATGCAAAAATAAGAGTTTAAACCTATATGCATGATTTCTAGGTGTATTTGTAGAAAAATTAACCTATAGGAAGAATCTCTACCCTTGGTGCATAAAATAAATCCCATCCCCCTTTTTACTAAATTTCCCAGTGTTTGTACAAATTATTACAGCCCAAAAGAAACAAATGGAATAATTAAAAAAAATACATCAGAAATCATCAGCTGCATCCAAGCAGCCTAATTCAGACTTAATGCCTAATAATATGAGATTGAGCCACTTCCGAGATCCAAATTTCCAAGCCTTCTCTTATCTAAGGTGTTTCAGAGATCCAAGGGATTTCAGGAACCCCCGATAGTGCATACACTCAAGATATTAATCAGAAATTGAGTTGTACAGTACGGAAGGGCCATCCCTTATTTGTCCAAGTTCAGAGGGAGCTCAAGGGTCCCAGGGCAAGGCTCACACAAGAGGGGCAGAACTTAAGTTCTAAGAATTGAGTGTAAGTGTAATAGGAAGGGGTAGGGGGCTACCCAGGCAGGCTGATGGTCATGCCTAGCCACAAAATAGAATGGCACACCCCTGACCTAACCTGTTGGTCAAGCATTTAGAGAGTAAAGACCTACTGAGGTCAAGCCATGGCCTGAACAATAATCAGAAGTACTGGCAGGCCAAGGCTGTAACTCATCATACACACAATAAGGGAATAGGGATGGGGCATTGACAAAGCTTAGGGCCCCGTAGGGTCCAGTTCATATCCATGGACAATAATTTCAGACATTGTCATGTTTCTGAGCCATAACTTTAAGCATAAAAGGGGATATGAGGGTTTGAGATCCATAAAGTATCAAATAGATAACCAACAACTGATAGGATGTACACATAAATTAAACATTGAATTACAAGGGAAATGGGCATGTTACAGCATGCTAGAAACACATGTAAACTAAAGAAAAACATGATCAGAAGTAGACATGAATGAAGCATGTTGTTGATGAAGCTTGAAAATTAACTAGAACATACCAGTAGAGAAGAAAAAGTGCAGAAGAAAGTAGAGCAAACAAAAGTCCACAGTAGCACAAGTAGCAAAAAGAGAGAGAGAGAGTTTTTTTTAAGTGTAAGAGAGTGATTTTTGAACTCAGATTACTCGTCTGTGTTCTTGTGTTCAAAGAAAGGGGAGGAGAGTATTTATAGCTTTGAAAACGTGTAGAGAAATAAGGCAATAAGTACAAATCTAACACAAATATGGGCATGAACACAAATCAGAATCAAATAGTATAATACTCCCCGTTAATCAGGGGATTCTTATTCGAACAGATACTAACAGGATCCAAATAAGGAAAGGAGAATCAGTCTTGTAAGCAGAATGCCTGTTGCCATAAAAGAAACAGTAAAGTCATACAACAGGCAATTAAGTCTAAGTGCAGGATTTGAAGCTATTTTTGGAAAGATTCAGTGAGGCCAATCAAAGAAAAAAATCAATTAAACTTTGACAGGATAGTAAAATCGGGATCTCAGGGAAGGAAAAGTTTTTGAAATCAATTTCGAGTTAAATAAATCACATGAGGAACTCAGTATATAATGCACGCACAAATAGCAGACATGTGAGGCTAAGCTATACAGCAGTAGCAGAGAGCGGACATTCAAAATATGCTAGTTAGGCTTCAGTGTGTAATAGAGAGGGAAGGAGTCGAAAATATGCAGAGAGTTGAGTGAGAATCATAAGCGTAGAACATATAGAGAAAAGAAATGTTGAAACAAGGAATCTAGTTGAATAATGAACAAACATCCTCGCAGGACTTTGAATAGCCTCCCAAAGAGACTAGGGTTTTTCAAATCAGCTGAGTTTAGAGACGACAAACAGGTGAAACAACAAACAATTTCAAAGCTCAAGCGAAAACCCCCTAAAATTAGGGTTTTAGCTATTAATCAGCAAACCAAACAGATAAACTCAGGAACTCAAGTAAATCCCCAAAATTAGGGGTTTTAACATCAAATAAACCTAGAGATGATAAGCGTATGAATCGAATGAAACCTTAATAAACAGACTCTAACAAAAAACACAAAATTAGGTTTTTTTTCAACATGCTGAAGCAGATAGAAGAATAAACATGAACAAATCATACAAAAACATTAACATGTTAAGAATCAGAGATCTTTTGAAAAACTTAGAGGAAAAAATCCTAATGAAGGGTTGTTTTTGCAAGAAAAGTCGAAGATCTTTCAAGAACACACTTAAACATTCATGGAAAGTATAGATCTAAAGCAGATCTGAAAGAAAAATCTATAAATCCCAAAGATTTAGGATTTCGAAGAACCCAGAAAGATGAGAAAGGCCTTGGAAATTAATGATCTAACCAAGAGCGCCAAGGATCTGACTCGAATGGCCATGGCTGGCCGGAGAAAGGTCAGGGGTGACCGGAGAAAGGTCAAGAATGGAAGTCTGGTAACGATCGGACCAACTTCCTATGAGATCTGGCCGAGAAACCATCGAGAAAACACTCAGGAGCCATAGGAGGCCATTACACATCCCCGATGGCCCTGGAAGGCCATGGATTAGGGCAGAATTTGAGAGGCGGCGGCTAGGGTTCATGAGAGATTAGAGAGCATTTCAGAGACGAGAGGTTTCAAGGGCGGCATTTAGTGGATAATGGTTAGGGTTAGAAGTCTTTTGGAATTAAAAAGGAAAGGGGAGGTTTGGGCCGTTGATCAAAATGATCAACGACTCAGATTAGAAGAAAACGGGCGGGTTTAGTTTAAATGGGTACTGGGTCGAGTTAGGATGAAATTGGGCTGGGGTGATTTGGGCTCAATTTTGGGGCTGAATTGGGTTGAATAGGGTTTCCAATTTGGCTGTAATTGAAATGCAATTGAGGCCAAATCGTAAATAGCCAATTTTCCCTTTTAAATTGTTTATAAAAATAGTAAGACAGATTTTAAAAACAAATTAAGAGTACTGGGTAAATAAGTATTATATAAATATTAATTAAAAAATGATGAAATTAATTTTATAAACATAAAATGTCATAAATTACAAGATAGACTATAATTGTAATAATATACAATTTAGCTTTAAAAATACCAAATAAAATTTGTAAAAACATGCAAAAATTACCTTAATTATATTTTGGTGTAAATGTGAAAATAAAATGAATTATTCACCAAAATGATAATTTTGGGAATAATTATTGGATTTTGTAGTATAAAAATATGCAATAAATTGGGTTTAAAAATCATTAAAAATGCCAAAGCTCTTGGATGTGCTTATATATGCACCAATATGCTATTTTGGAAATATTTGGGTATAAAAATACTTAGGAAAAAATTGGATATCAACACTAGACTGTAAGGTGGATGAAGAGATTCCCATAATTTTGGGAAGACCGTTCCTGGCCACTAGGAGAGCTCTAATTGATTGTGAGATAGGGGAGCTGAAGATGAGACTAAACGATGAAGAAATAACATTCAATGTGCAGAAATCTATGAGGCAACCAAGTGAATTCGCCAATTGCTCTCTTATTGATGTCGTGGATATAATTGTAGAGACTGATGATGAAAGGCTTGACTATTGAGGACCCCCTTGCTGCATGTCTAATGAATTTGGATGAGGTAAATGGAGAGGAGTTGGCGGAATGGGTGTTGGCGTTAGAGCGTAGAGGGTTCTGGGATAGACCCCTAGAGTTTGAGCCCTTGCACTTGGAAAATCAAGAAACTCCTCCAGCCAAGCCATCCATCGAAGAACCACCAAACCTGGAATTAAAGCCATTTCCTGCCCATCTCAGGTATGAATTTCTTGGACCTAACTCCACGTTACCTGTTATTATCTCATCTAGTTTATTAGATGTGCAGGCTCAATAACTATTGCAGCTACTGAAGGAGTGCAAGACTGCCATTTGGTGGACCATGGCAGACATAAAGGGGATCAGCCCTGTCTACCGTATGCATAAAATTCTACTGGAAGAGGGACACAAACCTTCTAGGGAACACCAAAGAAGGCTGGACCCCAATATGAAGGAAGTGGTGAAGAAAGAAGTAATCAAGTGGTTAGATGCGTGAATCATTTTCCAAATCTCTGACAGCAGCTGGGTTAGACCAGGTCAATGTGTTCTAAAAAAAGGTGGCATGACAGTAGTCAAGAATGATAAGAATGAATTATCTCTACAAGAACCGTCACGGGCTGGAGAATTTGCATGGATTATTGAAAGTTAAATCTTGCCACCCGGAAAAATCACTTCCCATTTGCCTTCATTGATCAGATGTTAGACAGATTGGCAGGGAGGTCACATTTCTATTTTCTGGATGGGTACTCCGGGTACAATCAGATCTCCATTCCACCGGAGGACAGAGAGAAGACCTCTTTCACTTATCCATATGGCATTTATGCCTTTCGGAGGATGCCCTTTGGCCTATGCAACGCACCCGCCACATTTCAACGGTGCATGATGGCCACGTTCACTAACATGGTAGAGAATATCATGGAGGTGTTCGTGGATGACTCCTCAGTGGTGGGGAACTCATTTGATGAGTGCCTGATAAATCTGACTCGTGTGCTGAAGCGGTGTATCGAGACTAATCTGGTTCTGAATTGGGAGAAATGCCATTTTATGGTA
>MU693545.1:24326-52849 GCA_026770625.1 Nicotiana glauca
CGTATCCACTACCCCGGATAATGGATATGGGAAGAACCCTCGGGATGAGTTTCATAATGGAAGTGAAAAGGTCACAGGAAAAGTAGGGGAAGACGAAATAGTCATAAAGCCAAAAGAACTATCCTTAAAGAACATGCAAGGAATAGAAGACTTGGGTAACATGTCTCACAAAGAAACTTCCGTGTTCCCCGACATTCGCCTGCCTATGGGGTTCGAAGTGCCGAATTTTAACTTGTACGATAGGATTGAAGATCCGGTAATTCACCTGAGGGTCTATTGTGATGAAATGAGAGATGTCGGGGATAAAGATGATCTGTTGATGGCATACTTCAGTAAGATCTTGACTGGGACAGCTTTAGAGTGGTATAATCGTCACGATGTTGGCAAATGGCCGACATTAGGTGACATGGCTCAAGATTTTGTGCAACAGTTTCAGTACAATAAAGACATTGTTCCAGATTGCTCCTCCCTATCTCAGAATGAAAAGAAACCCAAGGAGAGCTTTAAGGATTTATGGCTCAAGTGGAACGAACAGGTTGCTCGGGATGATCATGCCATAGATAGAAAAGATATTGCTGAGTCCCATCCACAACAAGGTCCGATAATTATTCTTGCCAAACCTGTTCAAACTCAAAACCAACCCCAAACTAATCCCACAAACAACACCCGATCTTTTGTCCAATCATCAGGTCATAGCCTCCGTAAACAACAACGTCCGGTGGTCGTTCTTGCTAAATGTTCCCAACCACAATACCGACCCCGTGAACGTCCCCAAATTCCACAGAGGCCACCCTATCTACCAGAAAACACTCGCCCATTGGACCCACTACCAAGTCACTCCCAGAGGCAGGCACCAATAGCCCTAAGTTCTCGTGTACAACACTTTCAAGCACTCAACAATACTGGAAAACTGAGGCATGGAGAGAAACAAAGGCAAAAGAATAATTTTACGCCCATTGGCGAATCCTACACGAGCTTGTTTGAAAAGTTAAAACGAGTTGGCCTGATTAAGCCACTCCTCGGATATACTCCAGAACCAAAGGCGAAAGTCTTTGATCCTACTATTCGATGCATGTATCATTCTAATGTCCAGGGGCATAGCATTGAAGATTGTCGTTCTTTGAAAAGGGAAATAGAAAGAATGATCCGAGAAGGGGTAATTGTGGTCAGTAACAAGGGCAAGGAGCCTGCGATTTATCTTGGGAATCTGTTGATCAAAGTCAACAATAGTTTTGGCAATATTGATGTGAAACTCAGTGGCTAAGATGTCGGTCGTGACAATTGGGAAGGCGCTCCATCTCTCAGTCACCCAGAGTGGAGTTTTGGTGGTTTATTTTGAGTGTCATTTCTGTCGTTCGATTTATCTCAGGGTTGTAATCCAGACATTGTCTTGGGAATCACCCCTTTATCTGTCTGCTTTGTTTTGTTTAAGTAATAATAGCTTGTTTTAGTGCTGTCTAAGTTTGTAATTCTAGTCTAGTCTGTTCGTTTTGTTTCAACCCATCAATCTAATACAATTCTCTATTTCCCGACATTTATAGTCACTCAATTTCTAATCATTATACAATTCTTTTACACTGATTTTAGTGACATGACATGCACATAATTTTTGGCCTAGTTAAAAAAGTCAGTTAGCAATGAAACAATGTTGAAGATATAAGGGAACTCGAAAGAAATAAAAGCATATTGGAATACTTTGAAGCCTGAATTAAGTGAAACTGAGGAAAATAGAACATAAAGAAATACTGTGAAAATGCATCATGCCTCATCGGTTTAAAGCCAAAGGCAAGAATGCCCCAAGTCTAAAGGGACCATTCGTGGTACCGAGATTGTCGTCCAATGATGTTAGGAATCGGCAAATACAGAAGACAAATATGTGAATCAATCAAAAGGTATTTAACTGTATAGTTTGTACTTGGTATATGTTGAAGATTGGAATGACGAAGACATTTTATTCTGCTATCCAAACACTTTATCCTTTGTTATCCCTTTGAGCCTTATTAGATTTTCTTTCGTATCCCTCTTTCGGAATCAACAACAGAACTCAAGGATTGGGATGGGGAAGTAAGTGGAGAAACAAGAAGGAAAAGAAAGAAAAAAAAAATAAGAAAAGAAAAGAAAGAGAAGAAAAAGAAAAGAAAAGAAAAAGAAGAAAAGAAAAGAAAAGAGAAGAGAAAAGAAGAAGAAAAAGAAAAGAAAAGAAAAAGAAGAAAAGAAAAGAAAAGAGAAAAGAAGATGAAAAGAAAAGAAGAACGAAAGGGAGGAAAACATCGCAACAACAAATGAAGTTGCCTGAACTACGTTTGACTTGATCCTGAAAGGGTACGTAGGCAGCCTCACTGAGGTTCAGTCACAACAGGAGAAAAGTCCAAGAATCCCCAAGAATAAAACTGGGGCAGAAGTTATGGTTGTTGCAAGAAATATGATTCCGTAAGTTGTAATTCTTAACCCACGTTGAAATATTTTGAGCCTTTACACCCTTCTTTCTAAACCCATCCAAAAGCCACATTACGGTCCAAAGAAAGACCTTCCGATCAATCTTCAAGAAATGCCAGGGCAAGCGAGCAAAAGTGAATCACATCAGGGGCAACACTCCAGGAAAATTTGAGAGTCATGACGATGAGAACCACCATGGGACCCCAAGATGAGAGAAATCAAAATGAGAGAGTCTTATTGGTAAAAACCCTCACGGGCACCATTAGGCGACAGTGAGTTGAGAGAAAAATCAAAATGAGAGAGGCTTGATGGTGAAAACCCTATGGGCACCACAAGTCGACTAAGGATTATGAATCAGATCGGGCAAATGGAGTATTGAAGACCAGTTTCACGGAAAAATTGCAACAGGAGTTGAACATCAGATTTGCTATACAGAAAAGGCTGAAAGTGCATGTCAAGGTCGCTTGAGTCAGTATTCACATCCGATGGTTCGTTTTTCTATAGGTTTCTTATTAGGAATCGTCTCTCCCCATTTTTTCTTTCACTCTATTCTTCCCACCTTGTCTTTCCCTCTTCTTGAGTCTGTCAGTTCATAACAAGTAAAAAATGACTTCAAAATTTGCCACCAAGCTTTCCAATTGCACGAGATGGGATTTGGCCAACACATCAAATTGTCGTAAGTCAGGAAAAATGTCAGACATGATTGAGTTGCCAGCCGTCAATATGCTTTGGGAATTCTTGAAATATAAAGGCTCGATATGCGAACAACACAACAAATGAAGTTTGAGGGTGAACAGATCAAAGAATGTCCTGTGATAGGATTGACAAAGAGTGGTACACCAATGACAATCAAAATCTTCCCAAAAAGAAATCAGAGTTATCATGGCTAGCGATGGAGCAATAGACTTCAAGGGCAAGGCCGGTGGTTTAAACCAAAAAGAGCAACATGTGCACTGAAGTTGGTAATAATTAAAAATGCTTTGGGGTTCATGGGAGACACAAAGGTTGGCAAGTGTCAATTCAAGAACAATACAACAAATAGAAGTATGGGGATCGAACGGAGAGGAGGTATATATTCTGACAAAGGAAGGGGTCAGTCAAGAAACGACTAAGGTCTTCAAATCAGTTGTCATAGAGAGTGAAGGAACAATAGACTTCAAGATCGGAGCTAGTGGGATCCGTCAAGAAAAGAACAACATACACTTTGAGTGGGATGGCAATTGTCATGCTTTGAGATTCATAAACACAAGAAATTGGTAAATGTCAGGTCGTAGGGAATGCGGGTTTGAACACAGAAAAAGTATTTTATGGGATAAGGACGGCAGGGAAAATGGATAGTCAGTAGACAGGCAAGGCATCAAAGTTCAAGGCCACAAACCAACCACCACGTTTTTTATATTAACAACTTTTCTTTGATTGAAACAGGGGCAGAAGTTTACTTCGGAAGAAACCTCCGTAAGGAAAGGCGGCACCTAAACAGGTATGATTGGAAATTCTTAGGACCCTCCTGAAAAATGGGACTTAGTTTAAATGTCAAAACAATCATGAGAAACATAACTTGGTATAAGAAGGAATATGAATTCGTTCTAAAGTTTACTTAATAGTTTCAGGACCCTCCTGGATAATGGGACGAAATTTTAAGGTCAGATATAGTGAAAGTTGTACCTTTAGTAGATAATATAGGTTAAAGATTACCTTTAATTGGAAGTTTTCAGGGCCCTCCTGGACAATTGGAAGTAGTTTAAAACTTTTTGTTAACAAATGTAGTTTAGAAGTTGTCAGGACCCTCCTGAATAATGGGACGTAGTTTTAAAAAACAAGATATAGTAGAAGTTGTAATGGAAGTTGTCAGAACCCTCCTGGATAATGGGACGTAGTAGAAATTGTATAAGTTGTCAAGACCCTCCTGGATAATGGGAAGTAGTTTAAAACTTTTTGATAACAAATACAATAAAAGTAACATCTTTAGAAGAAATACTCTGGACCTCCCTGGATAATAGGACTTAGCTTATAATAATTGGTAAAATAATTCAATTTAAATCCCTGTGCCCAGCCACCAAACTGAAGCAGAAAAAATCTTCTTTGTCCGTTTATCTGTTGAAATCAGGCGCCCACCTGTAAAACAAGGGAATACATTTTAAGTTTAGTAAGCAGGCACCCACCTGTAAAACAAGGGAATATATTTTAAATTTAGTAATCAGGCGCCCACCTGTAAAACAAGGGAATACATTTTAAATTTAGTAATCAGGCGCCCACCTGGAAAATAAGGGAATACATTTTAAGTTTAGTAAGCAGGCGCCCACCTGTAAAACAAGAGAATACATTTTAAGTTTAGTAAGCAGGCGCCCACCTGTAAAATAAGGGAATATATTTTAAATTTATTAATCAGGCGCCCACCTGTAAAACAAGGGAATATATTTTAAATTTAGTAATCAGGCGCCCACCTATAAAACAAGGGAATACATTTTAAATTTAGTAATCAGACGCCCACCTGAAAAATAAGGGAATACATTTTAAGTTTAGTAAGCAGGCGCCCACCTGTAAAACAAGGGAATACATTTTGAGTTTAGTAAGCAGGCGCCCACCTGTAAAACAAGGAAATACATTTTGAGTTTAGTTAGCAGGCGCCCACCTGTAAAACAAGGGAATACATTTTAAGTTTAGTAAGAAGGCGCCCACCTGTAAAATAAGGGAATACATTTTAAGTTTAGTAAGCAGGAGCCCACCTGAAAAAACAAGGGAATATTTTTCAAATTAGAAACTAGGCGCCCACCTGAAAAACAAGGGAATACCTTTATCAAAATTAGTAAGCAGGAATCCACCTGAAAAACAAGGGAAGTACAATCCAAATTATAGTTTTAAGTTGTAATGTCTGATAACACAATGTGCCCAATCACCATACTGGGGCAGAAAATTTTCTTTGGTTGTTTGTTTTGTCGTAAGCAGGAGCCCACCTGGAGAACAAGGGAATACATTTTTAAAAGCATCACAAGCAGGAGCCCACCTGAAGAATAAAGGAAATATTTTTCAAATTCAGCAAGCAGGAGCCCACCTGGAGAACAAGGGAATACTTTTCTAGCAATCGTAAGCAGGAGTCCACTTGAAAAATGGACACATATTTCAAATTAAAGTAGTCGAACATCATCAAGGCAACAACAAGAATCCCTTTGGAAGAACACGAGATACAAATTCAAGGCAACACAAGAGGAAGTTTGAAGACATAGATAGGATTTTTGTAATTCCTAGATCATAGCTTAGGCTAGCTTCTTTTATTTTACCATGGTGTAATAAGGGGGTCAGCAAGCAGTAACAACAGTAACAGCAGCAACAGCAGTGAGATCATAGCTCCTGGTAGTTTCAGCTACCAGACATTCCCGAACTACACTGACCTGATTCCTGTTTAGCTCAGGATATGTAGGCAGCCTCTGAAGCAGAGTGCGGTCAAAACTTTTCAAAATGCTTCACAACGAAATACTCGAACGAGCAAAAATCGCTCATATTTGCTCACTTATCTTTGCACGAAAACTCTTCGTACTTCCTAGCAAAGAGGGGTAGCTGTGAGCACGTGATTTTTGCCCTATATATGAGTTTATTCCCATAAAATTCAAACGAAACAATTTTTCCTTATTTTTTACAATTTGTGTGAATTTTGTGTTAATTGTTTGCATGGTATTTGTGCATGTTAAGTCAAATAAAAAATACAAAAATATGCATTTGTATTTAGGAAATTAATTTTGCATTTAGTAGGTATTAATTCATTTTATAACAATTCAAAGAAAATCCCAAAAATAGTTCTTAGGCAATTTTAATTGATAAATGTTGCATTCAACTTTAAATAGTGATATTAAGTAATTTTAGGAGTTAAATAGTTTAATTAGGTTTGGTTTTAGTTTTACAAAATCAAGAAAATATACAAAAAATACAAAGTGAAAATGAATATAAAAATACAAGAATTAAAAGAGAGAAACAAAAAACAAAGGAAAATTTGAAAAGGAAAAAGAATAGAAGAGGAAACTCAAATAAGAAAATGCCTTCATGGATTACACATGTCGTGGGCCAAATCCGGACTAAAGCCCAAATTATTCCCTTCCCAAAACACCCGCCCCAGGCCCAAATTCCCCATTACCTGGTCAGTCCCAGCCCTAACGAAACGACGTCGCATGGGCGAAGTTCAATCTCAGTCGTTAATTGCCCCTTGATCCAACGGTGCAGCTTCAATTTTACATAATTAGTAAAAGAGTTCATTAAACCTAAAATGAGTTCTTTCCTCTCTTATATTTTGTAACGACAGTCCCGCCGCAGACCACCTCCCCGCCGCCCGCCGGAATTCGCTCACGGCGGCGGCGGGTCTCCGTTTCTAACCAAACCAGCACCAAAAGACTCCCCGTCTCCTCCTCTCTTCGAACCCGTAACTCTTTCGCCCTGAATACCCTTAAAAATTTTCCAAATTTCAAAACCCTAGCGCCGCCTTGAGTTCTCCGGTGGCGGCGCCGATGTCCAAACCCCAACCCATGAACACCCAAAGTTCCTCTCATCTTCCTCATACCAGATATACATTCTTTTACCCTCGAATCATCATCAACTGTTTTGAAGTTCAACTTGAAGACTTGTCCTCGGCTTGTTTTGAATCCCGTTAGAGGTCGTCAAGAAATTGTCTTCGCCAGTGAGTGGTCAAGCAGCATAGCGTATTTTGTTTTGAATCCAGTCAATTAGGTATTTCGCTTCTGATTTCAACTCTGCTCTTTTCCTTTTTCTTATCTTTTTCCTTCTACTGTGTTCATTGGTATGACTACTTCGATTTCTTTTCTTTGTTTTTGTTTTAGCTTTAAACAACACAAACAAAATTGAACTTAGGGCATTCTCTGGTTTTCTGTTATGATTTAGTTTAAGGTTTTGGCAGTAACATTTTTAAGATAAATGATTAATTGTTCGATTGGCTTTATAAACAAATCTGATTATAGGTGTAGACTTAATCATATTAGATTTAGATTAATTCATAATAATCTTTGACTATTAGTTTAGTTTTAATTTGATTAGTTTTGGGTTTCTGTTAATCCTTATTTGTTATGATTAGTTAGTATTAATTAGTGTTAATTTCTGTTTTCAGAATTCTGTTCGTTCAGTAATTTTAGTTTTGATATTTTCTTATTTTTGATTAAGTTTGAATAGATTCTTACTTAGTAATTGTTAACTTAGTAATTGTATTAACCATGATGGTTTAAATTGAATGGTTATAGCTGATGAAAATTAGGGTAAAAGGGTTGGGATTGGTTTAAGGTAATATTGGTAATTCTAAGTGTAGAGTGAGGGCATTATTGGAATTTTAAAATAGGCTGGTAGTAATTTCAGGGAATTTAAGGGATACTTTGGGCATAGGAAAATGGCAAGATCATTAAAAATGGTAAATATTAAAAGGAAGTGAGGGTAGAATAGGAATTCCAAAGGAAAAAGAATATGATAGAGGTAACTAGAGCCTTCTAGATTGGGCTTTGATGAAAGTTTTAATAAATTAGGTGTATTAACTTGTAAGACAGGTCAAAAATAAGAGGTAAAAAATAGAAATAACATAGGCACTAATATGTAAAATAAAAATCTGAAATTTCCTCCCATTATGCCTATAAATAGGCAGTAATTCTGCTTAATTCAGAAGTTTGAGCACCCAAAAATTCTCAAAAATATCTGATAATCTCCAGATCTGAATTAAGATTTTAGATCCAAATTTTCTTATTCTAAATTTGAATTCATTTCAAAAATCCAAAAACAAGTGAAAATTACTACTGTTTTATTAGCAAACTCAGTATAAATTGGATCATATGAATACTGTTTTGGTTGCTGAAATTCTGATTGATGATTGAGGGAATTCGATGGATTTTTCTTTAAAAAAATCTTGTTGCTGTTGGAATCAAGTTGTTGATGTCCTGTTGCTGTTGTTATTGGATAAAAATTGTTGAATCTCTTTTCTTCTTCTGAATTTCTCAGGTACTTCTAGCTTCAATGTTTTGCGAAGAACCAGACTTATGTGCATCATTTCTGAAGTTTTACAGCGAGTAAAATGCTATATGAAAGTATTGATATACATTTTTTTTTATTTTTATATGTTATGCCCTTTGAATAGTAGTTAATTACTATTGTATTAAGTTTTTTTTAGTAATTATATATTCTGGACTGTTATAATCAGAACTTTGTTTTCTATTGATTTTCATAGGGTATAGGTTAGCTTAAGTTCAAATGTTTATGTATTGTTATAGGTTAGTTCGGTATTAAGTCTATTAGATTACAACACTTTAGATTAGATTCACAGAAATTCATATTCAAGCTACATTGATATATTGGTGTTGTATGAGACTTATTCGACTTTTCTCATTTTGTATAATTGTATGGGCAAAGGCCTACAGTAAACAGACAAAAAGTAATCCAGGGCATTTAGTTAAAATTTGTAAAATGGTTATAATTGAATCTTAAATTGACTGTCTAATGACAGACCTCGCACGTTTAGCATTTGTTGATTTTCATGATTTAGTTTTGAATGTCCAAAATAATTTCTTAAGGTGTAATAGAATCAGACTAATCAAATTGTTAAACTTTTAGAAAAAGCGTCAGATTCTTGTTATACATGCGTTAAATAAGTTTGTAACAAATGAGGAGTAATGATAGAATTGACCTCTTGTGTGAATAATTGTTGATTAACTGAAATTGGACCTGAATTGATTAGCCATATGATTAGGCTTTATTTTTAATGCAAATGAAGTATTGAACGTTTGTGGTCATCATATAAACTTGGGCCAAGCTAAAGGCCCAAAGATGCTCTAAATTTAAGTGAGAATAAAAATCCCCAAGTACAATGATATTAAAAATAAATAATTAGGAATATGAAAAATTAATCCATAAATATGAAATCGGATTTTGAATTAGGTAGCGGGTTCAAGCTAAAAGGTTTCATATTTTATTTGAACTCGGACTTGAATTCGAGATTCGAATTTATATTCATGAATTAATTGACTATTAGAGACAAAAAAATAGAAAATTTAGATACTTTAGTTCGGCCTTTTAAATAAAATTGAGATGAGCCTCGTCCAACAAAATAAAAATTGTGGGACCCTCAATAATTGCTATACAAAAATATATTTAGAAATTCGGGATGGACCGTTTAGCAAATTTCGCGATCTTCCCCAAAGATAATAAACGCGTAGTCGCTTCAGGCACGTATGTTAATAATATTACTTTCCCAAATATGGGTGCACATTTATGTGACCCAAATCCAAATCTCAACGAAGTCGAAATGTGTTAAAAGCCACGGGCGTACTGGTACGGCGTGGTTCGAAATATATTTTCACGACATTGTAATTCTTCTAAAAAAATAAAACTAAATAACAGAAAGAATAAAAGTGGGTTATTAATAAGAGGCACATAAACATAGAACATATATGGAAATCAGATAAAATCAAATACAACAGTTGAGCGACCGTGCTAGAACCACGGAATCCGGGAATGCCTAACACCTTCTCCCGGGTTAACAGAATTCCTTATCCGGATTTATGGTTCGCAGACTGTTAACAGAGTCATATTTCCTCAGTTCGGGATTCAATCGGCGACTTGGGACACCATTAATCTCCCAAGTGGCGACTCTGAATAAATAAATAGATCCCGTTCCGACTGTCCTTTAATTGGAAAAACTCCTTTATTACGCCCTTCATGGGGTGTATTAAAACTTCGGTGGTAAAAAGGAGGTGTGACAGTAGCAACCGCTCGAACTCATGTGTGACGCTAGTGACTATGATGTGGGGGCAGTGCTGGGACAGTGGAAAGACAAGTTGATGCATCTAATATACTATGCTAGTAGAACGCTGAGTGGAGCCCAGCTGAATTACACTGTGACTAAGAAGGAGAAGTTCGCCGTGGTGTTTGCTTTTGACAAGTTCCGATTATATCTGATTGGTTCCAAGGTAATCGTATATACTGACCATGTAGCTCTCAGGTACCTAATTGCGAAAAACGAGTCTAAGATGCGCCTGATTCATTGGGTGCTGCTGTTGCAAGAATTTGACCTCGAAATTCGTGACCGTAAAGGCACAAAAAATCAAGTCACTGATCATCTATCACGATTTGAAGGAGCTGAAAAAGAAATCGAGGTTGAAGAGATCCTGGAAACCTTTCCAGATGAGCAGCTACTCGCTACTAATCTTGAGGAAGTACCATGGTATGCAGACTTTGCTAATTACCTGGCCAGTGGTGCAGTTCCTCACGACCTTTTATCTATCCAAAGAAAAATGTTTTATCGTGATAGCCACATGTATTATTGGGACGAGCCTTATTTGTTTAGAATATGTGTTGACAATATGATCCGGAGGTGTGTCTCCAAGATAGAACAATCTTCTGTTTTGCAGGCTTGTCACGCATCAGCATATGGAGGACATTTTGGAGGGGTCAGGACAACTACGAAAGTGCTTGAGGCCGGATTCTTTTGGCCAACACTGTTTAGAGATGCGCATCTATGGGTAAAGGGCTGCAATGAATGTCAGCGGACCGGGAACATTTTCCGTCGCCACAAGATGGCCATGAACCCGATTCAAGAGGTGGAAGTGTTTGATGTCTGGGGGATTGACTTTATGGGCCCCTTCGTCAGCTCATTTGGCAATAAATACATACTGGTTGCTGTGGACTACATGTCCAAGTGGGTAGAAGCTATTGCGTTACCCACTAATGATGCAAGAGTAGTGGTGGGGTTCCTGAAGAAGAACATATTCACCCGATTTGGGACACCACGAGCGATTATCAGCGACGGAGGCACTCACTTCTGTAATAGAGCCTTCGAAAAGTTGCTTTCTAAGTATGACGTGCGCTACAAGGTAGCTACTCCGTATCACCCGCAAACTAGTGGGAAAGTGGAAGTGTCCAACAGAGAGATCAAAAGTGTATTAACCAAGACTGTGAACGCCACAAGAACTGATTGGGCGAGGAAGTTAGATGATGCACTCTAGGCCTACAGGACCGCGTTTAAAATACCAATTGGTATGTCACCATATAAGTTGGTGTTTGGAAAGGCCTGTCACCTACCAGTTGAACTTGAACATAAAGCGTGGTGGGCATTGAAGCAGTTAAACTTAGATATTGAAGTTGCAGGCACAACTAGAATCATTGAGTTGCATGAGCTTGACGAGTTCAGACATCTTGCTTTTGAGAGAACAAGATTGCACAAGGAAAAAATGAAGAGGTTACGCGACAGAACATTGTTGAGCGACATTTCAAACCCGAGGACATGGTATTGCTCTATAACTCAAGATTGCGGATGTTCCCTGGTAAGCTTAAGTCAAGATGGTCTGGACCGTTTCGAGTGGTTGAAGTATTCCCTTCAGGTGATGTAGAGATCGCCGCTGTGCAAGACACTCGTACATTTAGAGTCAATGGGCAGAGATTAAAACTATATGTAGGCATGAACCAACCAAAGGAAGGGCCTGAGATCCACCTGACTGAACCTCAAAGGTTGAGCGAGCCTTAAATGCGCTCACGTGCGTCGTGCCGCGACGTTAAATTAGGCGTTGCGTGGGAGGCAACCCATGAATATGTTGTCTGTGTAGTTTGTAATATCTTATAAGAGAGAGAGAGAGAGAGAGAGAGAGAGAGATACAGAGAGGTTGAACGAATCTTGCGCTCGTGCTGCATTGTGCCACGACGTTAAATCAGGCGCTTCATAGGAGGCAACCCACAATAGTAGAATTTCTAACATGTTGTATATATGCAGGTTAGTGTAGAGGACGTTGCATCACGAACCTGGACATATCATGGGTAAGGTAGGCCTTAAAAGAGGTAAAAATAGTGCCTAAGGGGCAAAACACTGAACAGAACCCCAGTAATAGGCGGCTAGTAACGGGTCCACCGCGGTCGCGGCATAACCGCGGCAGGTGAAGACCCCTCTCTGAAGTTTTTCCACCGCGGTCGTAGCGTAACCGCGGCCGGACCGCGGTGAAGACCCCTCTCTGAAGTTTTTCCACCGCGGTCACGGCGTAACCACGGTCGGACCGCGGTAGAGACCCCTCTCTGAAGTTTTTCCACCGCGGCAGGACTACGGTGGACCAAAACGGGCCCAGGTACGTGCAATAGAATTTTTTTTCTTTCCCCTCCCCCCCCCCTTAATTAGCCTAACCTACCCATAACCCCTCCCATTCCCAACCGCCCCTCTCCACTTTTCTATCTCTTCTCTCTATCTTCTCTCCAAACTCTCTCAATTTGTCCATTATTTTTCTTCTTCTTATTCTTCCCAAATCTTCTTCTTCTCCATTATCCTTTTTCTTCTTCTCCACAACACTCACTCTCTCTTCTATTTTCTTCTTCCCATAACCCAAAACCCTATTACCCATTCTTCTTACCCCCTTCTCCATTCAAACTCTACCCATCCAAAAATGCCCAACCCCCCCAAAAAAAAAATTCTTTTCTTTTCTTTTTCAGGACTCCGCGATAATCCTCAAGTAAGTTGTTCTACTTTTCTTTATGTTGTATGTATTTTGCATTATGTAGTGATTATTGTAGATAATTCTTGATTTTGGTTGCAATGGGGTTTTAGACTCCAAGTTTGGTGTTATAGTTGGTGTTTGGGGTTGAATTGTATAGGTGTGGGGTGTATCTTTAGTTGATAATTTGTGTGTGGGGTGGGTGGTGGTAGCATTTAACTGTATGTATTGATGAAATCTTGTGGTGAGGTTTTATAGGGCGAAATTATATCGTTGATAAGTGGTGTGGGGACAATAGTGGATGTTCTCCACTTTGGGTAATGGTTTGGTGCCAGCGGGTGGCGAAGTCTGAGTATCCATCCGACTGGCATATGTATGGCTGGCCCTGAGTGTTTTAATGAACTGCTTGCAGGTACGATGGCATGAAAGAAGCGAAGAAACTCGGAAAGCACTTCCGACGTGCCCACTTATGATGCCACCCGGTTCATGTCCGAGGAGGCCCAGGACAGGTTTCATGCGAAAGCCACCAAAAGCTTTGTCCTGAAATTTTGTATTGACAAGGCTGCCCTCTGTGCTGAAAAGCCGGATATGTACGAAGAAATCCGCCGGAGGGGGATGGAGTACTTATTCAATGAACCTGACACGGCAAACCCAATGATAGTCCGAGAGTTCTACGCGAACTGCACGGAACATATATGTCGTTCGGTGGTTGTGAGGGGCAAAGTAGTAGATGCCTCAGTCCAAAAAAATTGCCAGGTCCTGCAGTTGCCCCCATTCACTAGTGACAATGATTATTACCGCAATTCTCCAGGGGTAGACTGGGGCACTTTGACTGACTCCTTATGCTCAAGGGGAAGACCAATTTGGATTCAGGACAACATGACCCTGCATTCCAAGTCATTCACCTGGGAAGCTAAGTGTTGGTTTACTATCATTTGCAGCAGATGGTTGCCCACGAGCAACACAACAGATGTGAACAACTTGCGGGCTTTATTGGTTTGGTGCTTTGTGACTAGGAAGGACGTCGATATTGCTAAGATCATTGGAGATGAAATGATCCTCCGGTCGCCTTTGATGACTAAGGTGTTTTACTTCCCCTCACTTGTGATGAGGTTATGCTTGTTGGTTGATGTCCCAGTCAGTCCTATGGATGGAACTCTACCCCAAAAATAGCTTTCAGAGCTTCAAAGATCAAAGTGGACAGAGATGTACCTACAGCCATTGACCTGGACGATGATGGTGCCCCAGTACCCATGGCACCACCCATGAGGTCTTATAATGCAGCTGGATCCTCATGGCAACCCTGAACCGGGGCGGATTACCCTAGATCATACTCCAGTCGACCCTTGTTGCCTTCTATGGAGGAAGAGGTGGCGTATATACGCAGCTCCATAGATAGCCAGCATTTTCCTTTGGATGCCATGTCTAGACGGCAGGCCAGGTCTGAGAGCCGGGTGATGGCTTGGTTCCGTGATTTATGAAGGGCATGTCACGTGGATCCCAACACCATCTCTGACTCGGACTGATGACCAGGGAAGTCCTCTTACCCTTATGCTCTTTAATTGTTTTATGACATGGGCACATGCCATACTCTTTGTGTGTGGGGTAGGAGACTTGAGTATTTGTATATATAATTGGTGTATATATGTTGTTGTTGTATATGTAGCTTAGATGTCACGACTTGGCCCAACGACGGACACTTGTCGACGGGTTTCTTGAGGGTTAAAGTCGGATAAAAAAACTAGAAAAGTTAGGAGACTCTTCCTGAGGACGGACCACCTAGACAATATTCCTAAGGGAAGTAGTCTAATCAAAAAGCCAAAAAGATTTTTATTTTCTTTTTAGGTAGTGTAGTAATTCCCCCTTGGTTTTTCTTTTGACCGCGGTTCTTTTCCAAGGGTTTTTCTTGAACCGGGTTAGGTACATTTTTCTTTAACAGATTTTAGGACCCTTAGGACTCTTGTGGGCTAAGAAGGGTTGGGCAAGAATGCATCCCGTGGTGTTCATACCTGCAAATACTTAAAATGAACCTGAGTGTGCGACGTCTAGGCTCACGTGTAGACTCCTAATCTTATGCTTTAATTTTGCACTCCTTGTATTACTTGAATGCTCATGTGAATGTGTTGACAAACTAATTCGGAATGAGTTACATACCAAGTGTGTGTGAGGTTATACACGTATTCTATGCTTGCATGCGATATCTAGAACTTGCCCCGTGTGTGAGCAAAGCGAAATAGTAGTTGTTTGGTCTTAGAGATGATTTAGGCATTTCTTTGTGTAGCCTATATAATAATGAATCCATCTATACATATTACCATAGTTATCCCCTTTGAGCTTATAATACTTTTTCTTTGGCAACCATATTACAATCCTTACCCATTTGTTTGAATTAATCATCTATTTGAACCTTTTCACCTCTCATGAGCACTTGAATTGTTATGAACCTTGTAAAAGTTAAAGTGTGGGGTGGTCGGTTTGGCTTTCGAGTAGAACTAGTTGAATAAGGAGAAAGGTGCACTGTTTTGAAAAAGGAAGTGCCACTTGAATTGAAGAAAAAAAATTTAAAACATAAAACTCCTAGATAAATGGTGGCTCTTGATGCAAGTGTGCTTAAAGAAGAATGGGGTAGTTATATTGATGTGAAGGTGGAATTTGGGGTGACATAAGGATGAGTTTTAATTGAGAAAATATATTTATTAAAGTGCTTAGGGAGGTGTAGTCACTATTATATCTAAATGTATCCTACCTATCCCATAGCCTACATTACAACCAAATGAAGCCCTATTGATCTTAGATTGAACAATTCGATTAGTAGAGTATTACACTAAGGGTAAGCTTATGGTGTATCTGTGTGGCATATGAATGTTCTTTGCTGAGAGTGATTGAATTCGTTTATTATATAGTTCCTTGTGGTTTGATTTCATGTGTGTGGAACTTCTCCAAAAAATGTGATGTGAGGGCATTTAACTCAAGAAGAAAAAGCAAGTCTTCACTTCTGTTAGAGTAAATAGAGTAAGCATGAGTGTGGCATGGCATTAGAGTCTTCATCTGAAGTGTGGCTGTTGCACTACTTAGGTTGTTCTTTCATAATAACAGGTGTGACATAAAAAGGGTAATGCATCTAAAGAATAGGCCTCGAAGTGTGGTTCAACTTGCTCGAGGACGAGCAAAGATTTAAGTGTAGGGTGTTGATAATAGGTGAATTAGACTATAATTAGACCCTAAAGAACCACATTTTTGTATAGCTTTATTGTAAAAAGTGATAACCAAATTCTCTGATTAGTGCTTTTCATGCTTTGCAGGCTATATCTAACGAAAGAAGTCGATGGAGCAAGTTTGGGATCAATTATGGAGAAAAGGAGGCCAATCGAACGATGCCCAAGAAATGCACCAAGTGAAAAGTCAAAAGCAGTGCTGAACTTGGCTAAACTTGGCCTGCCCTGGTCAGACCGTAACCGCGGTAGGACCGCGGCAGAGCAGAGCTGGAGATTCAGAGGACCCATTTGGCCGCGGTCCCGGCGTAACCGCGGTGGGACCGCGGCAGAACGCGAAAAAGCAGGGACGAAAGTGTCAAGTCGGGAAAACTTGGTGTAAAACCCTTATAAAAAGTAGGAATTCGGCCACATTAGGTGAGATTTGTTTTAGAGAGTACTTTTGGGCAAGAAACACAAGTGTGAGAGATCACCCAAAACATGATAGTTCTTTATTTCTTCTTTTTCTTGCAATTTTCCATGAAAAATATTTTCATAGTTTATCTTCAAGTTGTTATGAGTAGCTAAATACTTTAGTCTAAGATTTTGATGGAACCTATTGAAGGATGAATTTCTTGATTATGTTCATATAGTTTGCCGGTTAATCTCTATTTGTTCAATTACATGTTTATTGTAGTTAATGTGAGCATGTAATTTTTTCCTCGTTTAAATTACTCTTATAGAATTCATTAAAATTAGGAATTTTCTTTTATTATTTAGATTTTAGGATTTAATTGTGTAATTTTGTGTGTATTTTTCACTTGTGTATGCATGATAAATCATATAAAAATACAAAAAATTCATGAAAATTTAGAACTTAATTTTTACATTTTTTAGACTAATTACTAACTAGGTTTTTACAAATATAAGAAAAGTCATAAAGAAACTTCGATTTGCTTTGTTTGATTTTAATTTTAGTTCTTAAGTTTGTTAATTTCTTTTAAATTGATATTAGACTAATTGTAGCTTAATTAGGTATTTTGAATTAATTGTGAGGTTTTAATTTTAGTTTTAAAAATTAAAAAAACAAAAGAAAGAGAAAAAAATAATAAATAAAAGACTTGAAAGAAAAAAGGGAGTGCATAATCAGGTTGGCCAATTTAGGCCAATTCTTGATCCAGCCCAATTGAAATGCGACCCCTGAATGACCCAAACCCACCCGATCCGGTCCAGCACCATAATAAAAGAAACGATGTCTTTTAATTCCATAAGATCTGAGCCGTCGATGTTACTTGATCCAACGGACGGGAACCCCCATGCATTAATATATAAATGTCCTAACAACTACCACCCCCCAGACCCCCTAAACCATCTCCCTCACACCAACCCTAACCCTTTTCAGAGACCACCGTTCCCCGCCGTCCACCACCCTAAAACCGTCGCCGGAAATTGCTTCACTGCGGCGGCCAGCCTCCCATGGCCACCAAATTAACATCACTTGACCGCCTTTCCATTCCCATTCCATTTTTCTCGAATCCCAGTCGATCCCTTCGAATAGCCAAAACCTTAGGCGCCGCCTCCGCCGCCCATGGTACCGCCACCACAAACCGGCCTCAAATTAACACCAAATGCCCCCTTGACTTCCCCAATCCAAATCTGCAAACATTGGTCCTCAAACATACCCAAGATTCCTCGAATCTTTGCTGGAAGGTGGAAACCCTAGCGCCGCCACAAAATTCTCCGGTGGCGGCGGCCCTTCCATTCAACTCCAACATCACACCATAGAACCCCTAGGCCTCTCCCATGCCTAACATGACAACCACACCTTTTGAATCCACTCAAAGTCACTAAAATCTTGGATCCGAGGTCAAGCTTCAGTCGTTCAAGTCGTCGACCTCAAGTTGTTTTTCTGTGATCCTCGTGTGAGTTACATCACCAGACATTAAGTGTCGAGTAAAATCAGTAAGACTTCTTTTTTTTTTCTATTCTTATTTGGTTCACAATCTATCCTTGTTCTTCAGTTGATTTGATTTGGAATTTTTGCTTAATTGATTTTGTTCAGTATGTTTTAGTTTTAATTTTCACTTTTGGTCAAATTCTTGGATTTTTTCTATTTTATCTTATTTTTTTTAGAATTGATGTTAACTCAGTTTGGTTCATAATTTTGTGGTTGATTTCGATTTCTGATTGCGCTGTGGTATTGATTTTATTTTAATTTTAATTTGCTGATTAGTTCCCTGTTTAGCCTTAACATTAATTAGGGTTGAATTCTAGTCTTAGTTAGTTAGTTCAATTTTCAAGTTCTCTTATAATTGTTTGGTTATAGCTGATAATCCTAACCAGAGTAAAAGGGGTTGGAGTTTAGTTAGTACTAGGTTAATAATTTCGGACTAGTTCAAGGGTAGTATAGGTAAATCAAAGTAGGGAATCAGGCAAATAACTGATTTGGAAACCTCTAGAACATTCTAGATGGGGTTACAATTAGAGTTTTATTAATTTAGAGTAGTAACTTGGGCAACAAGCCAAAAACTTAGGGACTAATTAGTAAAAAACTGAAAATAAAAGAGGGAAAAAAGGGGGTAAATGAAAATCTGGAACTTCCCCTCAATTTTGCTTATAAAAGGCAGTCCCCACTGCTTTATTTCACAAGTTTTGGCATCTGAAATTCCCCCAAAAATGTTTCTACAAGTTTGAGATCTGAAAATTTGAATTTCAAATTAAAAAAAAAAACCAAAGCTAGAATCTGAGAATTAGAAAAAGTTCCTTTTAGATCTTAGTTCTTCAAAAACTCTAAAAACAACATAAAAACTCAAAAAAAAAATGTTCTATTGAAGATTTCTTCACAGTAATTTCAAGTTCCAGCTCTTCAATAGAATTTCCTAACTTATCTAAAGTTCAAAATGGCATGAACATTTCCTGGTTTTCAGTGATTGAGGTTTTTAAAATCTCTTGGGTTCATTTTGAGTTGAATTTGGTATATTCGAATTGAATTTGGTCTATTCGAATTGGTTATTCTGGTTGTTTACTGGTTGTGTTAAGTGCTGGATTTCGTTTAATATCAATTCTGGAATTTGAGATCAGTTTTGGGCTGTTGTGACTTGTTGTTTGCTGCTACTGACTTCTCATTCTTCATTGTTGTAACCTCCAGGTACACTTCATGAATCCAATACAATGTAGATATCAAGTTGAAACATAAAAGGAAGTTTGCTGCATGATTTTTGTTGGCGATTTGGCTGTTTAATGTTTTATATTTTGAATATTTTCCTCGATTTAGTTAATGTCCTCATTGTAAATAAATATGGACTGTTTGGGACTATTAGGCTTGTGATTGTTCATCTACTAGTAGGCTTAGTGTAGAATAATCTCTTGTTTTAGTTTGATTTTTTATAAAAGAATATTATGAACTGAAAACTGATTCTGAGGTCTATGATCTAATGACTGGACACTCGAACTATTATGAATAGTATCAAAAATATTAGTTGTAGTGTTAGTAAATTCAGAGTTGTTATCATATCTATTGAAAATTAAATTGATAGTAAGTTACTGGTTGGAAATTGAATTTAAAATGGACTGCATGCTCCTATTAGTGTAAGACCAGGCGTTTTTGGTTTTAAATGCACTAGATAGTTCAATTGTTCATTTACATGTTTAAGTCACGTATACAAATCCATAGAATGTGTTGATTGAAACTGATTTGGCTTTTGAAATTTCAAATTCAATACGTTTGGCTAATTGTATGAGTTGAATATTCCTGTGATGATTAGGTTCAAGGTTATCTGATAAAAATCTTTGGAATTAAAATCAGCCTTCTATTTAAATAGCTGTGAATTAAAATTAGTAGTTGGAAATCCACATAGAAATTAATATTTGATTATGGGCTCATGTAGGCCAAAACCTGGCAGCCTCTTACTTAAATGGGATTTGGGCCTAGAAATTTGTATGCCAAGGGCCCAACGCAAGGCAGCTTTTCATAAAGCTGACAGTATTTTCATCTTCCTGGGCTATCCCAAAAGTGCTGAAGGTTGAAATTTATATTAGAGTTATGAGTTTAATTTTGTAACATAGGTTTTGGGCCTTCTTAGTTAAGTAGCATACTTGAATCAAGAGGTTTTCCTCTTGTTCAAGTGTGGACTTGAACTTGAGGCCCAAATGCCTTGATTACTTTTAATGATAGCAATTCACAATGCTAATTAACTAAGGTTTTTTTAGAGACAATCATTAATAGAAAAATGATAGTTCACCATAGGACGACCTTTAAAATAAAATGAGGTGCGCCGCGCCACCTCTTTAAATACTTATATTAAAATACTTAGAATTTGGGGCGTGCCGTTTAGCGAATTTTTATGGCCTCCCGCGAAGCTAATAATACGTTAGTCGCTTTAGGTGCGTTCTTTAATAAAATTACCTTCCTAAATTCGGGTGTGCATTTCATGCAACCCAAATCTAAATCCCAAAACGTTGAATAAAATATGTCAAGGGCCCAACGCAAGGCAGCTTTTCATAAAGCTGACAGTATTTTCATCTTCCTGGGCTAATCTATAAGGCCCAAAAGTGCTGAAGGTTGAAATTTATATTAGATTTATGGGATTAATTTTGTAACATAGGTTTTGGGCCTTCTTAGTTAAGTAGCATACTTGAATCAAGAGATTTTCCTCTTGTTCAAGTGTGGACTTGAACTTGAGGCCCAAATGCCTTGATTACTTTTAATGATAGCAATTCACAATGCTAATTAACTAAGATTTTTTTAGAGACAATCATTAATAGAAAAATGATAGTTCACCATAGGACGGCCTTTAAAATAAAATAAGGTGCGCTGCGCCACTTCTTTAAATACTTATATTAAAATACTTAGAATTTGGGGCGTGCCATTTAGTGAATTTCCATGGCCTCCCGCGAAGCTAATAACACATTAGTCGCTTTAGGTACGTTCTTTAATAATATTACCTTCCTAAAGTCAGGTGTGCATTTCATGCAACCCAAATCCAAATCCCAAAACGTTGAATAAAATATGTCAAGGATCCGGGTGCATTTCATGTGACATGATCCGACAACATATTTTAAATGACGTTCAGTTTCCTTAAAAATTAAATAAAAGAGGTAAATAATTTTAAAATTGCACTACAGGATAACATGTATTAAAATCAGATTTTAGCCATTTATAATATTTTAAGCGACTGTGCTAGAACCCCGGGATCCGTGGGTGCTTAACACCTTCCCTCGGGTCAACAGAATTCCTTATTCAGAATTTTTGGTTCGCAGACTCCAATTGGGAAGTCGAAAATTTTCCTCGATTTGGGATTCAAGTTAAATCGGTGACTTGGGACACCAAAAGTCAAACCTATCCCATGTGGCGACTCTAAATAAATAAATAATCCGATTTCGAATAATGTCACTTTAAATGGAAAAATTTCCTTATATATTATCCTTCGGGGTAGGTGTGTAAAAAAGGAGGTGTGACAGCTCTGGCGACTCTGCTGGGGAATACGAACTCAGAATTTCGATTCAGGGTTCTAGAATTCGAGCTTAGTATAATTGTTATATTTGGCTTTATCTGATTTTCCTACATGTTCCATGCTATATGTGCTAAATGTTTTACCGCTTTGATATTTGCTTGAATTGTATATAAACTGTTACGTATCCCTTCCTCTTTCTGAGTCTTCTACATCATGGAGAAGGGTGCACTTCGTGTAGATTCTCTTTTGTTTAGAGTCTTTTCCCATTTAGAACGAGGTTTGGATAAAGTGCTAAGCCGGCGGAGCTTCTGTATACCTGGTACACTGCCTCCCCCTCGGCTCGGGTTGTCCGCTCGGGTAAGCCAGGTCTAGACCAATAAAACTAGGGTTTAAACCTAGAAGAACAAAACATCATGCTGGATCCCTAGTAGGAACATTTGTTTACATCATGTGCATTTGACTTAGGGGACTCAACACAGGGGTTGGGTCCGTCAGGGACAGGTGACCTGGACTAAAAAGACCATCCTGATGCATCTTACGTGCTACTTGCGCATTTATTTGCTCGGCTTTGCATGTTTACCGGCTTGTATATAATGAGAGAAAATTTGAGAAATAGCAGTATTAGGATTAAGTGAGGGTAACCACTTGTTTTGAAAAACCAATGCCCAAATAGTACCAAAATGTTGCCGAACGTTTGAAAAAATGGAAAAGAAAATATTTTAAAAATGAAAAGATTGTTGTTCAAAAATATACATTTGATTTTGGCAAATCTGCCCGAACTACACTGGTTTGATTCTCACCAAAAGTGAGATACGTAGGCAACCCCCATCAGGTCCAACCACCCTTTTGCAAAAGTAGCCCAAAAAATGTTAAAATTTTAATTTTTGTCATAAATAAGTTGGGTGACGCCGTTCTTGTTGTAAAATAAGCCGAATGTCCCCAAAAGGACGCCGGAAGGCTGTTTTTGCAAGAACAGCCACCCTGAGTTATTTTTAAATGATGTGCGGGCACAGCCTTAAAATCTTCCTTCCAGAAGTGCTGAAAGGCCATATCTGCAAAACCAAGTCCTTGTTTTTTCTTAAATAAATGAAAATTTTGCAAAAATAGCCACTTTTCTCTTTTAGGTCAAAGTTTGCAAATCCCCTCTAAATAAATGTGCAAATCCCCTCTAAATGAAATTTTGCAAATCCCCTCTAAATAAATGTGCAGGATGAATACCACTGACATCGAACCCTTTTCAGTCCTGAGTGTGATCCCTTTAAAGCTCCATATGTGGTGGAATGACTTGGGAAAAGGTAGCAGAGAAACCGTGGTCAAGGTTTTGGGTGGTCTCGTTGGATTGTTGAACATCAAACCAAGAACAGATATTATTGAGGCACTAATACCATTCTGGGACCCAACTCGTAATGTATTCCAGTTCTTAGAATTTGAGCTTACACCCACACTAGAGGAGATTGCGGGATATGCGGGTCTCAACAGGAACCTCAGGAGTAGATACCCATTGTCACCTAGACCGGTAACCCTCCACAGATTCTTAGACTTGTTGAGCATCAGTTAGGACATTCAGTATAAGCATCTAGCAGAAGGTGTTACACACTGCATTTCTTATACCACCGATATGGCAACCCGAAAGGTTTTGAGGAGCCCAACACCGGTTTGACACACGCCGGAAACAAAGATAAATGGGAGGCCCGGCGGGGATTGGCATTCATGGTAGCTTTTCTGGGGGTCGTGATTTATCCACGAAAAGACGGTCACATAGACATTGGCCTTGTAGGAATGTTGGATGTTGCCATAAAGAAGTCTAATAGCACAATGGTTCCCTTGATTGTGGCGGAAATGTACCGAGCTTTGACCATGTGCCGAGAGGGTGTAAAATTCTTACAAGGTTGCAATATGCTACTACAACTATTGATACAGGAGTACCTTTGTCATCGCACGGGGTATATGAACTATGGTTTAACCAGGCTAAGTTGTATTGCGGAGTTCGGAACCAGGGTAACAGGTATTGAGTTCTCCGAGGGCATTGAGGCTTGGTTGTCATGCTTGAGATATTTGACTGCGGATAAAGTTGAATGGGCTTTTGGATGGCTTCCTGCTACTGAGGCTGTGTACACATCGGCAGAAGTACCTTATATTCTTTTGATGGGCATTTGAAGCATCCAACCTTATGCTCCCTACCGAGTCCTGCGGCAACTAGGAAGATTCCAAACTATTTACAATGACGAAGACTTGAGCGGACAAATCATTGAGTTAGGTCCAAAAGCTTCATTTTCGGAAGGAAAAATCCGACAAATATGGAATGAGTGCCGGTTCCTTGAGCCTAAGACTATAGTACAGGATCGGGCCAGAGGCGAAGTAGATCCCAAATACTTGACTTGATTTGGCAAAAGATTTCAAATCCCTGAGAGACCCGCCAAAAGGCCACATGTACAATAATTCACTGACGGGGCTTAGGTACAATGGGATTGGCTCGCTAAAGAAAAGGAATACCGAGCCAAAATAGGGAAGTTGGAGCAACATGTCCGAGATCTTCAATTTGAAAAGAGTGTACAAGCCACAGCTGATGAAGGTGATAAAAAGAAACTGGCCCAAGAGAATGAAGCTCTCAAGGCTCAAATTCAACAAATGAAAATAGCTGCCAAAAATCAAGAAAGAAGTCGGTCCGACGAGAGGTTGATAAAAGGACTAAAGAAGCAAGTCATAGAATGCCAGGAAGAATTGGAGAAATCTGAAGGGAACATGGCAAAACTTCGGGCACAGTGGGCAAAGAAGACAGAGGAAAGAGCCTAGTTTGTACAACAAATGAAAAGAAATTATGAGGGAACTATTGCTACTATGAAGAGAAAAATGAACACCCTTGAAGATAAGGCAGCCCGGCAGGACAAAGAATTTCAGGCTGAGAGGGAACAATACTATGGGCTAATGGCCGAGATGGAGAAGAAAATAAAATTGTTGCAAGACCATCACTTTCATGACTGCCAGGTGTTAGAGGCACGTAACCAGCAGATAAGCCGACTACTCCAAGAAAAGGGTCGAATCAGGGAAAGAATCAGAGGCATTGCAAATTATATTGTCATGAAATGTCAAGCCGGTGAACGAATGGGTCGTACCACTTTCTTTGCTACAGTGATGATATTTGTTCGTCAGGTTATGAATGATTTAGAGCAGTTACAGAGGGGTCTTGCACGGAGGCCCACAGCGATGCCGAATGTACCCCACGGGCCCCAGGATTCGAAGCTTTGATGTATTCCTTGTTATCGAGTCTGTATTTCATCATTTCGAGTCTATTTTGCAATTTTCCTTTTTAATAAAAAAACAAATAGTCTAGTATATTTGTAATCAGAGTTTTATTAATGAAAAATTGAAAAATTCCAAAAAATTATTTCCTTATTTTTGCATTTATTTGCAAGAACTACGCTTGGTCTGATTCATGCGGGGTCATGATACGTAGGAAATCTCCATAAGATTCGACTGTAACCCTAAGAAAAGAAAAGAAAAAAAGAAATACGAGGGAAGAAAATAAAGGAAAACAAGAGAGGAAAAGGAATGCAAAAGAAGAAAATAAGGAATCGAGAGAAAAACCATGGCAAAAGAAAAGGAAAAGCAGAAAATGAAAAAACAGAGGGAAAAGAAAAATGAGAGAAAAACAAAAAGAGAAAGCAAAAGCAAGAGAAACGGGAAGAAAAGCCGGGATGACGCATGCAACCGTGGAAAACATATAGACACTCATTTAACTGTATAGGTGCCGGGATGACGCATGCACCCGTGGCAAACATGTAGACACTCATTTAACTGTATAGGTGCATCACACCCAATATGCGGTTACCTATATGTTAATTGTTTCAAACTAACCGCCGTTGCTGTCAAACTTCCAGCTTAGGCATTTAGAAACGGTGGTTGGTTTGTGGTAAGCTGGCATCACATCGATATTTCACCAGATCAAAAGGAAGTATAGAGATGTCATCTGAAATGACTCTGCCACCAGTTCTCATTACTGAAGACAGCCCCACCTCAGGGATCCCGGCCTCCGAATCTGCCGCCGCGGAAGAGAACCGGATACTACGTCTCCGACTCATGGAGATGTGGGATGCCTGGACCAATGGAAGAGAACCTCCAAGCGCCATCCCTGGATTTCTTGAACTATTTCCTAGATCCAGGGGTACTTCCAACGTCCCCATTAGCCACCCAAATACTCCGTTGGGACAGCCTACTATGACCGCCCACTTCATAGGAACACCTTCTGAGGTCCGCCCCCAGGTGTTCCCATCAGGAGCAGCTCTTAAAATTTTCACTGCTCCACCATACTCTGCTACAACACAACCTTCACTGCCAAGGCCTGCTTTTGATCCTTCGATTTTCACCTTCCAAAAATCTGTCTTTCAGGCAGATCCTCCTCAATATCCCACATGTACTTACTCTCAACCACCACCACTTGAGCTTACACCAAGGCAGGATAAAACTCCCAAAGCTCTTGAACAAGATAAGATGGCGAAAAGAATGAGGAGCCTTGAGTAGAGTTTAAAGAATATGCAAGGCTTGAGTAGGCAAAAAAGTGTTTCTTATATAGATCTGTGCATGTTCCCTCATGTGCATTTGCCCTCGGGGTTTAAAATGCCAAAGTTCGAAAAGTATGATGGGCATGGCGATCCCATCGCTCACTTGAAAAAGTATTGTAATCAGCTGCGTGGGGCCGGCGGAAAAGAAGAGTTGTTGATGGCTTACTTCGGAGAGAGCTTAGTAGGCATTGCCTCAGAATGGTACATGGACCAAGAGGTCTCGCGATGGCACATTTGGGATGATCTTGCCAGAGATTTTGTAAGGCAGTTTCAATACAATATCGACATCGCACCAGACTGGAATTCTTTGGCAAATTTGAAGAAGAAAACCTCAGAAGCTTCAGATAATATGCCATTAAATGGCATGAACAAGCATCGAGGGTGAAACCTCCAATGGATGAAGCAGAAATGGTCACTGTCTTCCTCCAGGCTCAGGAAGCAGATTACTTCCAGAACATGATGTCGGCCATTGGCAATCCTTTTGCAGAGGCAATCAAGATTGGTGAAATGGTAGAGAACGGTTTGAAAACGGGAAGGATTTAGTTAGTCGGCCATCATAGAAACCTCCCAAGCCATCCAAGGCGGGTCTGGAGGAATGGCCAAAGGTAAAAAGAAAGAGGAAACGGTTATAGCAGCATCAGGGGGTAGAAGATATCGGGCTCCTAGACCTGTGTTTTCTGAAAGAACCACTCAACACTACTACCCTCATTCTGATATGGTTTATGCTCCCCCACCTTATGCGGTCATGAACGCTCAACCCTTTGCCCGACCGCAACCACATGCCAACATAAATCAACCTCTATTCCAAAGAAATCAGCCTCCTCACCAGAACCACTATAATCTTCGACCTCCACAGAATAACTTCCGTCCTCGGGAACCACCTAGAAGACCAAACTTTACACCAATTGGTGAACCCTACTCCAGTCTATTCCTGAAGCTTGTTCAAATGAATTTGATGCAACCCATACCCCAAAACAGGCAAAACCCGGAATCACCATCCTATCAGCAGGGCGTCTGATGTGCTTATCACTCAGGAGCTGAGGGGCATAGTACAGACAACTGTTGTACATTGAAAAAAATCGTGGAAGATTCGATAGAACGGGGAAAGATAGTGCTGAGGGACGAGGAAATCCCAAATGTGACCAACAATCCGTTGCCCACTCACAATAATGAGCCGCTAATCGGGATGATTTGTGAAGACCGGGAGTTTGATCTAGCCTTGAAAGCTATAATTGCTATCGTTGATGCAGAAAGGAAGCCTAAGGTAGCCCTGAAGCAAGAGAAAGGGAAAAAGAAGAATAAAATCGTCAAGACTGAACCTGAGAAGAAGGCTAAAACAAAAGCAGAGACGGTGCCTCCTAAAAATGGAATTCTCTATGTTCCGCGAGGCCGCCAAGAAAAGCCCTTGGTTGTGAGCGCTCAAAAAAAAGTTGAAGTGAAAAAGGGAACACAAATGTATGTACCGAAAGGAGCTTATGTGGTACGGGGGACAATTAAACTGCCTCAGCTAAATGAGCCAGTAGTTATTGGACGCGTACCATAGAAACCGATGACGGACCCTACCACGGTGCCACGGAATTACCAGCAGACAGTGGTTACATACAAAGGAAAAGAAATATCAGGAGAGCTTCCAGGAAATACCTTTGCTGAGAAATATTCAAATGTACAGGAGGTAAACAATGCCACGTGAAAGCGCTTTCCATCCAAGAAGCCTGTGAGTACTGAGGAAGCAGAGGCTTTCTTCCAGAAAATAAAGATGCCTAATTATGAGGTAGTAGATCAATTGAGAAAATATCCTGAACAAGTGTTGTTGCTGTCATTGGTGACGAAATCCTCCGAACATCAGAAGATCTTAATGAAAACTCTGAATGAGGCGTATATGCCAGTTGAAACTTTAGTCGAACAGCTCGAAAGAATGGCAGAAAGGTTCTTCGCCGTCAATCAAATCTCCTTTAGTAAAAATGACTTGCCTCTAGAGGGAGCAGCTCACAACAAAGCGTTACATCTGACTGTCAAGTGTGAAGGTTACTATGTCAAGCGAGTTATGGTGGATGGAGGCTCGGGTGCTGATATTTGCCCACTCTCCACACTGCAGAGAATGGAAATTGGGACCGGAAGGATTCGTCCCAATAACGTCTGTGTGAGAGCCTTCGACGGCATTAAAAGGGATATCATCGGAGAAATTGATCTGATATTGACTATAGGCCCGGTGGATTTCGAGGTGACTTTCTAGGTGTTGGACATGGATACATCTTACAATTTTCTTCTGGGAAGGCCCTGGATCCATGTTGCAGGAGCTGTACCCTCCACCAAATGGTGAAATTTGAGTATGAAGATCAAGAAATTTTGGTCCACGGAGAAGACGAGTGTGAGCACGTGATTTTTACCCTAAGCAAATTATTCCAAAAATGTCAAATAAAATAACTGGGACAATTTTAA
>MU693546.1:19940-45149 GCA_026770625.1 Nicotiana glauca
GGGAGGGGGGATGTTGGTTCGTGCTTCCATTCGCTGGCCTTGCTTTGCTCCGTTCTGGAGGCCTTTTGAGTTTCCTGGGTAACCTTAGTGTTACGGAAATAGAGCTTCCGAAAATATGCAATTATTGATAAAAATAGAATTATTTATAAACATATTCAAATATCAAGTAATTTAGATGAACTAGTAACCGTGACACATTTTATAGACACTGGTTGAACTTTCTTATGCTAGAGTTTTGAGAGTCCTCCTCAAAATTCTGCCCCAGTTTGGTAGATGATCCTTCGGCCGCTTGCGAGTAATGAGCCTTGTTCAACCTCCTTCGGAAATTTGAGAATCCTTCTCAAAATTATGTCCCAGTTTCTTAACCAATTTCTGACTGTCTGACATATATTGGCGATGGTTGGACTTGCTCCTGATTCTGCTCCAGTTTTTGATCTTGAGGGGAAATGGAAATTTTATTATGATATGATTGAACCCATAAGGCTGCCTACGAATCCCCTCTAATACGGGAATCAGGTCAAGCATAGTTCAATTATATCAGATGAGGAAATGCAAATAGTCTAAGCATAATATCTTTTGACTGCGTCTGAATTGATTGGTTTTTGCCAAATTTCTGAGTTTAGTAGATACCGGATAATGTTAACCTGTTTATGATACCAAAACTGCTCCAATACCCACTCTTTTAAAATTTACAGCTCCGTCAAAGAACATCCTCCAACCATCGCATGTTTCAGTAATGCCCTCTCCTGCGAATGACACCTCTTCATCAGGAAAATGCGTTTTCAAAGGTTCAAACTCAATCAACAATATCTGCAAGATGATCTGCCAATGCTTGTCCTTTAACCGCCTTTTGAGTTACATAGATGATATCGAACTCACTTAACAATATCTGCCATTTAGCCAATTCCCCAGTCGGCAAGGGTTTCTAAAATATATCTTCAAAGGATCCATCCTGGATATGAGGTATGTGGTATAGGCACAGAAGTAATGCTTCAACTTCTAGGCCGTCCAGGTCAAAGAACATCATGTGCATTCAAGCAAAGAGTACCGTGCTTCGTAAGGTGTGAATTTCTTACTCAAGTAGTATATGTCTTGCTCTTTTTTTCCTGTCTCATTATGTTTTCCTAGAACGCATCCGAAGGCTTCATCCAATATAGACAGATTGAGCAGTAAAGGTCGTCCCGGCTCCGGTGGGACCAAGACCGGTGGTGTGGAAAAGTACTCTTTGATTTTGTCAAAAGCTTTCTGACAATCTTCGATCCAGCTTGTTTCGGCATCTTTCCTCAGTATCTTGAAGATGGGTTCACATATGACTGTGGACTATGCTATGAAGCGACTGATATAATTGAGAAGCCCTAGGAAGCTCATCACTTCCTTTTTGCTCCTAGGCAGCGGTAGCTCCTAAATAGCCTTGACTTTAGATGGATCTAGCTCGATCCCTCGATGGCTGACAATGAATCCGAACAACTTTCCTTCGGGAACCCCAAATGTACATTTGGCGAGGTTCAGTTTCAAGTTGTACCTCCTTAGTCTGTTGAAGAACTTTCTCAAGTCTGCTATATGGTCTATAGCCCTCTTGGATTTGATAATAACGTCGTCCATATATACCTCTATCTCCTTGTGTATCATATCATCGAAGATGGTTACCATGGCTCTCATGTAGGTAGCCCCAGCATTCTTTAGACCAAATGGCATCATCTTGTAATAGTATACCCCCAGGGTATAGTAAAAGTTGTTTTCTCCACATCCTCTTCGCCCACCCAGATCTGGTGGTAATCCGCGAAGCAATCTACAAAAGATTGGAGTTCATGCTTGGCGCAATTATCGATCTGGATGTGCATGTTTGGCAGTGGAAAGTCGTCCTTGGGACTTGCTTTGTTTAAATCCCAATAGTCAACACATACTCTGACTTTCTCATCTTTCTTTGGAACTGGCACAATGTTAGCTAGCTAGGTTGGGTACTCAACCACCCTAAGAACTTTGGCTTTGATCTGCTTGGTAACTTCCTCTTTGATTTTCTGGCTTAAGTCTGGTTTGAACTTTCTAAGTTTCTGCTTTACCGGCGGACACATTGGATTGGTAGGTAACTTGTGCGCCACTATGGAGCTGCTCAAACCTGTCATGTCATCATATGACCATGTGAAAATGTCCTCGTACTTCCTTAAGAAGCGAATGTACTCTTCCTTTTCTGTTGGTGATAAGTGAAGGCTGATGCAAGTCTCCTTGACGGTCTCGGCTTCCCCTAAGTTTACTGCTTCTGTTTTGTCCATATTGGACTTAGTATTATTCTCAAAGTTTCCACCTCCCTGAAAACTTCCTCGGGTATCTCGTCTTCTTCATCTGAATCACTGTTCTCACGTTGCGTTGCCTCATTACATGTCACAATCACAGGTTCATCAGAAAAAGTAATAATAATGCTGTAGAAAAGAAAAGTGTAGAAAATAATGATGAATAATAAAGAGAAAATGCATTTGATTAAAATTAAACAACATCCAGACAAATACAGCTCGATGAATTGAGCATTTATTTGAAACAAGAAAGTCTTTAAAATGAAGTTACTGAAAATATTAAATGCCCAGAATGGCTATAGAAATAAAATCTGCCCCGGGATGGTGTGGCGGTCCAGTTTCTGGTAACGACTCCCTTTTCCATAGTCTAAATAGTGAGACCTTCTTCCTCTTCCTCCTCAATTATTGCACTATAGTCCATGTCTTCATCCTCCAAGAATATATTCTTCAACCTAGCTAATGCTTCCTCTTCTGCGGTTCCCCATATTGTATTAGCCTTGTGAATGTCTTGATCCAGACGTGGCACTTGTTTCTCAAGAGGGTAGTACGGTCCATGCAGTAGAGGCGACCAATCATTATACTCTTGCCATATGTACGGATATCCGAGCCCAAAGGTAGTAACATGACCCTTCAGCCGTATCGGTTTAGTGATACCCTGGAGATTCTTCCCCAATCCTTTACCGAGTTCATCCCCGGACCATGCCAGTATGCTCTCTATTTTACTGCTCCACCATTTATCTTTCTCAACAGCATTGACACGTTCAATGTGATGATAGGCTTCCCCTCCTAGCTTTCTTCTATTTCTAATAACCGGGATGGTTTGACTGGTGTAAATAGGGTTACTCCCATCTCCGTAAATGATCACCTCCTGACAAGTCCATTCAAATTTCATGGCTTGATGTAGTGTTAATGCCACAGCCCAAGCGGTATGGATCCATGGTCGACCTAACAGAATATTGTATGAGGCTGGTATATCGAGCACCTAAAATTCCACCTCAAACCAAGTTGGCCCCATCTGCAAGCATAGGTTAAAGTCCCCGATTATGGCCCTTTGAGACCCATCAAAAGCTTTCACATTCATGCTTCCTGCCCGTATTTCATGAAAACCTTTGTCCAATCTATTTAGAGTGTCCAACGGACAAATATTGAGGCTTGAAACCTCTGTCAACCAAGACCTTGGCAGTGAAGTAGTCTTCGCATCGCACTGTAAAGTGCAGTGCCCTGTTGTGATCCAGACCCTCAGGTGGTAAGTCAACCTCGTGGAAAGTGATTTTGTGACTTTCCAACACCTGTCCTACCATATTAGACATCTCTCCGCTGGTGATGTTATTAGGCATATAAGCTTCGCTCAACTCTTTCATCAAAGCATTCTTGCATGCTTCTGAATTTTGTAATAGTGACAGGATGTATATCTGGGCTGGGATTTTGTTCAAATGATCAACGATAGAATACTCCCTTGCTTGTACTTTCCTCAAAAGGTCATCTGACCCTATTTCAATGACATGCTGCTTGGTTGTAGTATCCTTACTTGGTCCTCCCAAGTGTTCAGGTGTATAAACTCTTCCGGTCTTGGTCATTCCTTGGGCGGGATCGGATTCCTCCATCTTTGCCTTTCCTTTGCGCGTAGCTTTGGCAACCTAATCCCAAGATATTGCTTTTGTGTGGAAAGGAGGTGTGGTTGATACTGTCATAGTGAAGGGTGTGGCCACTTCCACTCTATATGGAGCAGGGGTGGCTGCAGGAGGAGCTACTTCTACCTCAAAAGGAGCTGGCACAGCTACCTCAACCTCAATTGGCAACAGATTCTGCACCATAAAAGGGGTAAGTGTAACTGAGGGTTTAAAGTCATCACCTTCCCGAATAAGCCCAATAGACCCCTCAGGATCCCACTCTTCGTTCTTCTCTATCACATGTATTCTGCCACCTCTATAATTAGGGAGAGGGTTATTGCGAACGTTGAGTGTGGCCTCCTTTGCCTATATAACCTCGTTGTCAATCAACATCTGGATTTTGTCTTTCAATGCTCAGCACTCGTCAGTGGTGTGCCCTTTCATACCAGAATGGTACGCACAAGTTTTGATAGAATTGACCCATTGGGATGGATTCTCTAGTGCCACCGTAGGAACAACCGTGACGTAACCTGCAACTTTCAACCTTTCATACAACTGATAAATGGGTTCAACGATGGCGGTGTATTTTCTGAGTGGCTTGTGGTCGAAATTAGGTCTCGATTTTGGATAATTTTGGCGAGTCGGAGGTGATTGAAAATGAGGTGGTTAGGAGTTATAGGTATGATAGACAGTGGCTAGTTGGGAGTATGTAGGACATGATGGTTGATATGTAGGTGGTGGTTCTTGGTATGTGGATAGAGGTGTTTGATATGTGGGCGGAGGTGTTTGATATTTAAGTGGAGATTTCGGGCCTTGAGCCATCATTACTGCCCCAACATCTTTCTTCTTTGATATGCCACCTGATTGCAATGCTTTATTTGTGGCTTGTAACACCTCAAAATTCGTTACACTCTCGCTCTTAATGCCTTCCTCAATTCTTTCCCCCAGCTTGATGATATCGGAGAATTTATGATTTCATTAACCATCAACCTTTCGTAATACTGTGGGTCCTGTGCTCTAACGAAGAATTTGTTCATATGTTCTTCGTCCAAAGATGGCCTGACCTTGGCCACTTCCGACCTCCAGCAGGTAGCAAACTCATGGAAGTCTTAGTGGGTTTCTTCTTAAGATTCTGGATGTAGAAAACATTGGGTGCATTTTCTGTGTTGAACCTGAATTGGTCCATGAAATCTGATGCCATACCTACCCAGTTGGAGCATCACCAGTAAGACTCCTCATATTTAAGTGGAGATTTCCGACCCTGACAAGCTTGTCGCAATAGGTCCTTAGATGAACCCTAGGATCACCTGTGTCGTCGAACATCTCGAACATAGGAGGTTTGTACCCCTCCAGTAGTTCCACATCCGACTGTATACATAGGTCTTCATTATAGAAACCTTCTATCCCTTTTCCGTATTCGACACCCTAAACCTGACTTGTCAATTTTTTGAGTTCTTTAGCCATGTTTTTAATAAGCTGGTCCTTGTTTGAGGATTTCGGTGCATAGGAAGTTGGTTTCGTAGAGTGAGGTATGGTCTCCACATATATGGGGTTGTTTTGATGAGTGCCAGGGACTTGGGTGTAATGATGGTTGTTGGTTGAGTTTTAAGGATCAGGAATAGGTTGTGGAGTGTTTTGGGGAGTGTGGTAAGTGGTGCTTGGTCGGTACTGGATTGATTAATGGTGGAATTGCGGTGGAGTTGGTATTGTTAAGGGATTGAGATTTTGGGGTGGGGTTGTGTATTGATGTGGCACAAGAGGGTTTTGTGGGTGTTGGTTTGATGTGTTTTGGGGAGGCGCCGGGTTCTTTGTGTTCTGTTGATTGATGTCAGAGACATTCAGGGTGAGTGATAAGTTCGCCAAGTTGCGAACCTGCTCAATTTATCCTTATAGCTCCAGTATCTTTTGTTCCAATCTCAGACTAGATCATTTTGCGCCGGAGTACTCTGACCGTCTGAAGTTTCTGCGTTCTCAACATTCTCCTTTCGAATACAACTTAAGTTGTCCATTTTTGTTTTTCCTTTTTCTTTTGTATTGCTGGGAGGAGGAGGAGGTGGAGGGCCTCTAGATCTGTATGATACGCTGATGATGCCAGTATGAGTGAACCAACCTTAGGGAATGGGAAAAATCAAAAAAAAGGAAAAAAAGGTAAAACGTTAGTAAGGATTTTGAAGTGTTGCAGTATTAAACACATATTGCGGGAATGTAAATTCGCGTCCTAATTTGGGAGCCTCGTTGTATCTGAGGTAGGCCTAGCAACAAATAGATTTTAAGAACTTTAGATGTCAATAAATGCCTCATTTCATAATATGAAAAGACAGACGAATCCCAAAACGACACTAAGATAATAGAAAAGATAAGTCACTACTAGCACCTAGCCTTATTACATTTTCGGAAAGCAAATAAATCTAGCCTATTTGGTCCCGAAAGGACCTTCCCTGGATTCGATCTTCCTAACTCCTTCGTACAGGTTCCCCAGCTAGCGCAGACCCAGGAAAAAGTAGGCTCTGGCCAGATGTCCTCCTTCAGTTCCTTCAATGTTCTAGCAGACTTGAGAGAAGTTCTCTAGCAATAGTGAAGGTATGCTACTGACCACGCCAAACCTGGGGACTTCATGCCTTATTTTCTGCAAAACAAAAGGGTTAGTCCCTTATCCCCCATCAGACTCGACTACTTATACATTCATGATTAGTATATTGTATTTAGTTCTCCAAATTAATGTACAGAACATGGTTGTGTTCGTTGGGATTATTGGAAACCCCAATGGACTTTTGGATAAGGCTTGTCTTAAAGGATTATTATGTGGACAACATATTAATCCGTCTAGGTTTGACCATGATGCATGCACAATTATGATCAAAATAAGGTTACTATGAGGGTCTATTCTGGTACCCTCAAGCTGACTACTTGAGGGGAAAAAGCACGGAGCCATCGACTGCACCACTGGTCGACTAGTTTTACTTCAAATAAGCCTTTCGAAATTTAAGGGTAATGAATTGGAAGAGCGCAACCACTCATGAAGCGTTGCTATAGGATTTGATACGCACGAGTTGAATATGATGTAGAGTAAATTCAACAATAACAGCATGCTGTCAAGTATTTGCACGTAAGAAAATAATAAATGCACTATTTAAATGATTGAAAGACAGTAATAGAAGAAGTAAACAAAGAGACATGTTAGTTTCAGGGAAATAAAAAAGTCATAAATGCTTAAAAAAATAAACAGTTAAATCAAGTACGGGGAAAGGGTACGTGGGATAGAGCATGCTTGGACTAATTCAAAAAAATAATCATTATGGTAAGAGCCTAAATATATCCCAAGCAGAGTCGCCATGCTGTCGGGCCCCCTTTTTTCCTCCTCGCGGAGAACGTCCAGGTTTCGACATTTCGTGGGGGAATAACTCTTTTCCTTTTGTGAATTAGGTATTTGAAGAGTCGCCACCTAACGAATTATAGTGTGTTAGGGCACCTTGAGCAGTTAACTCATGGACTGTTTGCATTACCAGAGATTTAGGGTAAGGTCTCGAAATAACCTTGAGGGGAAGGTGTTAGGCACCCCTCACGGTCCACAATAGTGGGTCCCGACCGAACTTATACTTATGTGAATTAGTAAAATAAACAGATAAACCATTTTACCATGTACTTGCAAGTAAAGGCATGTTTTGACATTCAAGTAATGAAACAAGGAAAAGGGCTTGAACAAGTTGCACATATATAAAGAAAAGAAAATTCATTTAAACAATGGGAGTTTGGAAAAAGGGACCTAGGTTGGTTAGCCTACAGGATCATACCAACACAATGCCCGATAATCACTCGTCAATGAGGGGCTACATATGGTATTAGCACGTAGTCATCATATGCTTGCTACCCCAATTCCCTCCCCTTGGTCATAGCCTAAAGCATTCTAGTAGCCTTGAAAGATGTCCTATGCGTGCACTACCCGTCCCTTCTTTGTGGCTTTGGAGGTATTTACGGCCTTTAATTTGGGTAGTTCTAGACCATCCTAAGGTGTTTAAAGGAGAAAAGTCTAAGTGTTAACAAAAACAAGTAGGACTTCATTTAGAGTGAGGAACAATTAAGGGCTCATATTTTACCTCCACAAGTAGAACAAATAAGTGCGCGTCTCAAACAACTGTTTTAGGTATTTAAGAGAAAACCTTAGAACATGACATCTAGGTGAGTAGAGATTATACAGTACTGAATTAAGGTCAAAGTGTCAAAGAACTAAATCCTACTTGCCTACTGATTCTTTTAAACATTCTGAATGTCTGCAGTCTCAAATGACAAGCCGTGGTTTCATAGTTTACAGAGTTTTGGTCGCCCTACAGGTTTGCCTAGGTGCATGATAGTGATGTCCTATGAGCATGATATCTATATTGATTAGGAATGCAGTAAAGCAGTAGAGTGATTTTTAAACGACAACTTGAGATCCTATAGGCATGCTTTCTAGCAATATTATTTTAAGGAAGTGTTTCAAAACTTATTAAAAAAGAGGACAGATTAATTAATTAAACCGGTTCAGAATAAACAAACATAAATTGGACTGGCTATTCTAACGGAACTGTTTTAAATCCTATAGACATGATTTCTAGTTAGGCAAGGTGAAACAAACAACATTCATTTAAACAAAATGAAACCCCTATAGGCCTGATTTCTATAGAGCTGAATTTAACCCTAGATGCATGATCTCTATTATTAAAGTCATTTTTTAGATCCTATAGGCATGGTTTCTAATTGCGTGGAAGTAAAGCGAATAACAACACATTTGAATCAACAAGGACCCTATAGGCATGGTATCTACCTAATTTTACCCTCAATGTATATACTACCCTCCCTTTTCACTAAGCACCCTATTGTTTGTTTACAATAATTATTACAGACCAATGAATTGAATGAAAAAATACATAAATAAATAGAAATTAATCTATAGGGAGCCTTTAACGGGCCCAAATGATTTCCAAGCCTCCAGTAGCCTCAAATACCAAAGTTCCATAGCTAAATTTATGTCTAGGTGCGTCAGTGTTCCCTAAGAACCTCCAGGATCCCGGGCAGTGCTCACACCTAGACTTTCTCAACTAGTAACTGATTATTGTGCAGTGTGGAAAGGACAACCCTGATATGCCAGGGTTTAGAGATATCTCAATGGTCTCAAGGCAGTACACATATCAGAGGGACAAAACCTAATAATCTAAGAGCAAAGTAAGAGTCCCTGACATAGTTTTGAAAATAGTACAGAGATGACTTTAGGAGTGAAAAGGTTTTCTGAAATAGAAATAGTTTGGTGGTAAAAGACAGTTTGATAAAAGGACCAAAACTCTTTTGGAAACAACAACTAATTAATTGGTCCTAAAACATCCAGATTCAGAAACATTCAGCAAACATATCTCACATGGGGTAAAGGGATTGGGGACACATAAGAGTCACATTGGGGCACATGGATAGGGTATATAGGAAACATACAGTTCAACAACTGCACAAAACACTTCGGGTCTTAGAGACTTAGCAGGCTAGTCATGGACAGTAAATAGTTAACATATAAATTAAAATGTAATACAGAAAAGCCAACATGATCACATAATCAGGGAATTGAACAGATATTCACAAACATGCTGGTTAAGTATCAGATAACTAGGTGAAGTGTAGACATGTTAATAATACATTGAACAAGACAGAGTTTAGATATGCTAGATAAAGAAATAAGCAGGAAGACATGTTGAATTCATAGCTGATGAACTAGTGCAGGAATGAAACACATAGGGTTTGGGTTTCAAGATTTAACTAGAGACATACCAGTTGAACAAAATAGTGTAGAATATAAAGCAGATGTGGTTCCATAGGCTGCTAACAAGCTTGATTTTTACCCGTAACTATACGCTCGAAATCATTACGCATCCCACCTCATCTTGTGAATTTGTCATGACCGTTGTTGAGAGCTACCCACTCTGACTTGGCCCCGAACATAATCAACTCTATGAGTCTTCCTTCATATGAATACCCCCTTGGCGAAGAACCCGCTGAATCACTTCCCTTGGAACCCGTATCTATACAAAACAAAATCCTGAATCTTCCTCCAAGTCTAAACATGGGCCAATAAGGCCAACGATAGCCCACCTTTAATACTTCTTTTGCTCAAATTACCATTAATGGTCCTTTCCTGTAGCCGAAATAGCCCATCGATATGCTAATAGCCAAAAATCTCACAAGTAGTTAACAATGAAACCCAATCATAAGCGATAGGACTCTCCCAAAAATCTCAATGGATAATTAATGGTAAAAGAAGGTCAAATACTTAAGGAAGGAAATTGAGTACAGAGTAGGTAATTAGGGGCGAATGCACAGGGGTTCCAATTAAGGAAACAATCAGTAAGAATCAGCAAAATAACAAATAAGGCAAGGAAAAATTAATTATGGTAAGCAGTTCAATTAAATGAGTAGAGAAGTAAGAATCAAAAGTTTTGTTAAGGAAAAGTGTTTAAATCAAACTAGGAAATAAGGGCTTTAGAATAATCAAGGATTTAATCAAAGAGAAACTCATATAAAGAGTCAGCAAGTATCACAAACAACTTAAGTAAAGCAAGAAATAATAGTCAGAATGAACATAGACATGGAGGATCAGTAGAAAAGTTGAACCAAGAACTTAGTATAGGCATATTACGGTAAGAAAATTACGAGACATTTAAATGGCTAAGAGAAATCACAGGAACACAGGCAAGAACAAAGGCAGTACTCAAGTAACTCAGAAACCAAACAAAAGAGTCAAATTTTTTTAGGGCTTTTAATATAAACAAGTTGAAGTTAGAGCAATCCTAATGAAATCGGTTAAATCATATAGAATAGAAGATTAAACACTCGAATCACTAAATGTTTTGGAAAAAGAAATTTCAGGAATCCCTAGTATAGAGAAAGATGAAAAATCACTTGAAAATCATAAGATTCTTGCAAAGAGTCATAAGGTTATTGTAAAACTCACATGCAACAAGTCTAAATCATCTCAGATCTGTACAGATCTAAGAGGTTCAGAAGAAAGAAATTAGGGTTTGGAGGAGAACAACACAAAGGTAAAAAAAACCCACTTAGAAACCCATAGATCATAGCCGATGTAGGACGATCATACTCGGAATCACACTGGAACAGCCTGAAACAGGCTAGAGAGGGACCATAGATGCAAGCCAACTAGCCCTGGTTCCTTGAGGACCTTGGAGATGGCAAGACTAACGTGAGAGAGGCTACTAGAGGCTTGGGGGTGGTCGGAAACCACTATAGATAGCCATAGGAGAGTGTCAGTGAGGTTTGATTAGGGTTAGGTTTGAGAGCGCTTGAGAGAGAAGAGGGATTTTAGGGTGGCGGATAGTGGAAATGAAAGGGTTGGGGGGGTCGTTTGGTTTAATTTTGGAAATGAGGGCCCTGGACCAGTGGTCAAAATAATCAACAGCCAGGATTTGGTCGGGTATTGGGTTGGGGCAGGTGGGGTATTGGGCCTGGGTATATTTAAATTGAGATTGGTCTGGTATTGGATTGAAATAGGGCTTAAATCGAAATAAAAATAGGACAGATTTTAAATAGCCACTTTTAATAACTACATAATTTATAAAAATAAGAAATGATTTCCAAAAAATATTTTTGTGTACTAAAATGATTTAAAAATAGTTATTTAACATTTTAAAAATGTAAAAGACCATTTTATGCGCCAATAATGTAATTATGCATTAGTATGGGCTATTATTGCAAAGATGTGCAATTAGCCTAAAAATGTAAATATAATTACAAAAATTCACTGAAAATATTTAAACACTATGTTGGCATAAATAATGAATTTAGATGACTAAATTATCACAAAAGTAATTTTAATGATAATTTGGATATTTTATAAATAAAAAGAGAAGAGATAAATTGATTTGGAGCTTTTAAAATTATGGAAAATTATAACAATGCTTATGCATGCTTATAACTGCATATGTGCTATATTGGAAGTATATATATGTATTAAAATATATGAGAAAAAATTAGTTATCAACACCATTCTAGAGGTCGAATTGGCCCAATTTAAAGAGCCTAAAGGCCAATATATAAGAGCCTAAGGGCAACCTTAAAGACCCTAAGGGCCGATATATAAGAGCCTAGGGGACAATTTAAATAGCCTAAGGGCTGATATATAAAAGACTAAGGGCCAACTTAAAAAGGCTTAAGGGCCAAAACATATAGAGTTCGAGACCCCGTTCTCACTCAACTCGGACTCAAGAGTCATACTATTCCGAGCTCGCATCAAATTTAAGCTTATCTCGAGTATTACCTAAGACCTTAAGAGGTATTATATTGATCCATAAAAAACCTAAGGGTTTGGTTATGTGCTAAGTCCAGTACTCGGACTGGTCATTAGAGTTAATACAATAAAAAATTTCACAGGTGAAGACGAAACGGAATTCAACAAATTGGATATAAAGCAAAAAGGTTCTTTATATTCAAAAGAGATGATTTACAAAGTATATTTACAATGCGCACGAGGGGCCCTTGCACAAAAACAAAAGAAACAAAAAAGAACCTAATCTATTTCGGGGCTACATCCCCGGAAGCAACATCCTCAGCAACAGCACCCTCGGGAGCTTTATCTTCGGGAACCTGCTCCTCCTCGAGGGCTCCTTCTTCACCTTCCCCGCCATTGGAGCCACTCACAACGTCTTCATCATCAGAAAACGAGGAACCGAGCATCGGTTTCCATCGCCTTTTATTGGACTATCTCTTCAGTGAGGTCGAATCCTCAGGCGTGGATCTCTTCGAGAGTCTCTCTCTGGGCTTGGCACTTGCCAAAATCGTTACTCCATTTTCTCGGTCAGAGGCCTCCCTCAACTCAGCTTGAATTTCCGTGACATCTTTCAAATATACTGTGATAGTCTTGCCAGCCATGACATTCGTCTTCTCAACTTTGGCTTTGTCCAGTATAGCTTCGGACCGGGCTCTAGAAAGCTCTGCCTCTAACACCTCAATTTTATTGGCCTGAGCCAGACCCTTCACTTTAATGCCTCGGAGTTGAGTTTCAGCCAAGGCCAGCTGAGCTGTAACAACTTCCTTATTAGCAACGAGCTGATCCATGTTCTTTTTTCATCGATGGTAGTCAGCCTTAGCTTGATCAACCTTGCCCCAGAGCTACTCGATCATTTCCAACTTCTGCTGCAACTAAGACATTGAAGTTTTAGCCTCTGAAGTAAGGCCAAAAAGACCATACTTTGTTAAAATCAAAGTTACTTGCTCATCTAGCTCGATCTCATTTTTCCGAGATTTGGATAATTCGGCCCGAAAGTCCTTAAGTTCCTCCTCCTTTTGACCACAGAGGAGCCTCAGGGCCTTTTCTTCGCCCGAAGCCTTCCTGAGCTCGGCCTGACTTTGGCTCAGCTCAGCTCTAAACTTGACGATGGACTATACATGAAATGAAGATACTTTAGTCAAAGGAAAAGAAGAAAAGAAAAAGTTACAATAATAAAAGTTAGCATTTACCCGAAAGAGGAGACGTTGAGCCTCTTCGAAGATAGTAGATGTATCGTTAAGGTCGACAAAATCGTCAACCCCGGTGAAACAGTCCCAGAAAGGGTCTTCTTCAAGGACCTTGCTCGAGTTAGGTGCTCGCAGAGCTCGAGCATTTTTTATTGTCTCCTCAGAGTAGGCTAGTAAAGAAGGTGAGTGACCTATTGTCACAGCCTCGAGCTCCTAACTCGGGGAGCTTTGATTAGCTTCAGCCCTTTTAGCACTTGTCCCCTCTAGCATATTTTTTGAGAGAGGAGGTACGATCTCGATCTCGGGGGACTCGATGTCCTTTCCCAAGTCCTTCTTCGGAGTCCCTTCATCGAGAGGCAAGGTATTAGGTGCAGAGGACTTGGAGGCCTCGACCGGTTTGCTAGTTTGGGGTACCAACATCGTTTCTTCACCCTCGTTCTCTTCATTATCTAGACATTGAGCGGAGGAGTACAAATCCGGATGTACAAGTTTCCTCCTCGGCTTTCGAGTAGGAATCCCCTCGTTCTGTGAATCTTCAAGCTTTGAAGCCTTCTTTTTTACTGCCTTTCTCGATTTTGGGATCGAGGATGTAGTCTTTTCCTCGGGCAGGGTTGGCCTTATTTCGGATACATCTCTGATGCATGTACAAATAAACATGAATAAGTTGAAATCACCAACAAATGAAAAATATTTGAAACTTAGGAAGAGAATTTACCATGATATTTGGCCTCCTATTTGCCCTTTGATATTTCATGCCATTTGTGCTTATCGTAAGAGAAGGTGGCAGCTAACTTACGGACCCAGTCCTCGAGGTCGCGGACCACGTGGTACGTCCAAACAGTGGCTGCAAATAGGGAAGTATTATAAAATGCGGAAGCTGGATATGAATAGATATTGGGAAGAAGAACTCCACTTATGATTAAAGTTCTATTACTCTAGGAACGACATTTTATCCCTAGAAATAACATCCGAAGTCCTTACTCTGATAAACCGGCTCATCCAGCCTCGATCTTTGTCCTTGTCGTTACTAGCAAAAAAGGCTTTCTTTGTTCGACGTTGCAGCTTGATGAGCCCCCAAAACAGCTGAGGCCGATACAGCCGTATGAGATGGTTGAGGGTGAATTCCAACCCCTTGGACTTTTTAGAAAAGCAACGCATCGTGATCATGATGCGCCAAAAGGAAGGGTGAATCTGGCCAATGGTGACCTCGTAGGTTTTGCAGAAATCAATCACTATCGGATCAAGTGGACCCAATGTGAAGAGGTAAGTGTAAACACCTAAAAATCCCTCCACGTGGGTAGTGATGCTTTCCTCTGGGCTCGAAATCTGAATCAAGACCTTGTCTCCCCAGCCGCAGCCCCTCTTTATGGCTTTGAGGTACTTCTTCGATATCGAACAAATATACCGAGATACATGTTCGCATCATCCTGGGATATCAAGGGGATTTTTATTATTAAAGTCCTTCTTAATCATGCAAGGCCCGGGGGTGATTTCTTCAAGAGTCGGCGGCACCACCAGTTTGACCGGCCGGGAGGTAGAAGAAGACGACACTTTATCTTTTTTGGGAACTGTTTTGGAAGTTTTAGCCATGATTCTAAGCTAAAGAATACAGATGGCATCAGAACGTGATGTTTTACGAGAACTTGGCATTTTCCGGCGTCTAAAGGGGCAGTGGAAATAAATGGTGACAGAAAAAGATAAAGAAGAGAGATGATAAGAGTACGCATGAATGAATGAGTAAAATTTTCAATTCAAATAAGTAGCCTCACATTTATAGATACGCAACGACAATTTGGCGACGCTAGTGTCCGACTATTACTAGCATGCATTTATATTTTGGGGAAATGAATCGATGGGACGTTTGAGTCATTTTGAGCGCCCACGTCACGGAAATGACATTCATTAGAGACTTCGGAGAATTGAGGTTCAAATAGTTTCTTATCACCTTGCTCTAAGAAATGCGAGGACTATCTGTATATGGTCGAAAAGAGGCACGCCCGATTTCCCAAGCTCGAGGGATCACTTTAGGTCCGAGTTCAATTAAGATCGAGTTCGAGGTCGACAAACTAGACTCGAGCTTAAGGACATAATGCAATGCCCGAAGATAGGAGTTCGAGGAATAGCGAAGCTAAGTAGGCTCAACCTCGAAATTGTACCATTGTGGATTTGTAACAGAATGAGCTAGATTCCTTCCACGTCTCCAAGATCATGGCGCGAATCCCGGAATAGGATTGTACGATTCCGTACTAGGCAGTTAGACAGCTGTATCAAGAATATTCCTTACTGTAAATAGAAATATACCTTATTTAGGGTTTTCCTATTATATAAAGGGGACCCCAATCATTTTTAATATCATCTAATCATTGGCAAGAATATACTATCCTACTTTTCTCTCTTACTGTTCATGAGATTTGTCCTTTACATTTATTGTTCTTACTTTATTGCTCTTAGTTCATCTCGACGTCACTAAGCTCGAGGTCGCCACTGCTGAGTAATATTGGTTTGATACACTTATTTCTTTCATTTATACTTCATATTTTTTTATTATTAATTAGTATTGAACTTAATCACATATCTTTAAAACCACAATTCAAATTTAATTTTTACTTGTATTTTCGAGGTAAACATCCATGTGTGTGTAGCCTCCCTGAATTTCTCCCTTGAATACCCCATATATAGGGAGAAATTAAAAAATAGCCAGATTTAGCGCTGGTCATTGAAAAATAGCCAAGTTTCAAAAGTCATCGAAATTTAGCCACTTTAAATCTGAGCGAAAACACTGTTCAAAATCCGGAATAATACGCCCGTAAATTTTACGGGAGTTTCATCATAAGTATGCTTGAACTCTCGTAAATTTTACAGGAGTTCCAAGATAACTATGCTGGAACTCCCGCAAATTTTACGGAAGTTCAAGCATAATTATGCTGGAACTCCCGCAAATTTTACAGGAGTTAGCAAAGTATACCGGTCCAGCATAATATGCTGGAGTTCGTGCATAAATGCACCAGAACTCCCGTATATTATACTGGACCGGTTCCTGTTGCAGCAAAATAGTGGCTATTATTCATTGACTTGGTAAACGCTGGCTATTTTTCAATGACCAGTGTGAAAACTGGCTATACCATGATATTTTAACCCATATATATACTCCGTTGAAATCTCCTTTCGTCTTAAATTCTGGAAACATCTTAGGAAAAAAGGAGTCTGAAACCTAAATATTGTTTTTGACTCAAAGTACATCAATAAGTGTAAAAAAAAAGTTATAGTTTTATATATAACGTCCAAATACAAGATATTATACCTTAACGGTAACTTTTGCCATTAAGTTATAGCGTCTTGTATTTGGACACTATATAGCCTAACGATTTGACTGACATATATAGCGTGCTTAATTTATACGCTATACATATAACATACAAAAATAGCATGATATACTCCTGATTATGGACCCACTAATAAGTTAACTGACATAATAATAATTTAAATGTGTATAACGTATATTCAAAGAACGCTATACGTCAAAAAATTTTTCTATTCCGGGCTAGCCATTCCTTATAAAGTGGTTAGGATTTTACGAAAATTCATTCACAAATAATTCTAGCTCTCATTCAATTTTTTCTTGTTAAATTCTTAAGCATTTTTTTCGTAATGTCTTAAGAGCGTAGAATAAGAGTTTCATTATATTGGGGGGTGAGGTTGTGATGGAGAATAACTCTATGAGGTATAGTTTATCTCCACAGGGTCATGTTAAATTACCACTTACAATGGAGTACGATAAATTGATATCGTTGTTATGCAAAAAAATGGGTGTGAGGAAACGTTAAGTGATAACCGGAAGATATCCGTATTCCGTCACTCCGCAAGGGGATGCTTTTTACTCGGAGTTAAACATCTATGATGATGAAACTTTGAGGGATTTTCTGAGCACTCCGGATGAATACCGGGAATATCTTGTAATCAAAATGTTGGATATGTACGTCAAAGTCGAAAACTTCCCAACAATGAGGTTGCCGGACAGGTTCCAAATAACCCCCAGTCAACGGGTGGTTATTCTGGAGTAGTTTTTGCCGGATAGGTTCTGGATGAAAGAGTTTTCCTTGATTTAAACTTATCCCCGCCTGCTTTACATAATTCACAAGACGAGTGGTAAGCTTTAATTTTCCTTTGTGTTACGATGTATATTTTTTGTTGTATTGAATTTGTTTTAATGCTCATATATTTAACGGGGGTACATGCCAGATATGAGTTTTACATATTATAAACCCAAGCATAGTTTAAGTTTTTGTTGGATCATGGTGGTCCATCACCTAAATGAAAATATCCATCGTAGAATTTCATCACACTACGACTTGTAAGTGAAGTGATACAACTAGCTATATGGAAAGTATTTCTTAAATTCAGTATCTTATTATTTTGTTGATTGGGCAGTGAAAACGAGCAAGTTGAACCAAATGTACTCACTCAATTGCCCGAAGATTATTAAATCGGGATGTGGCAGATGCATAGAGTGAGGAAGAGAATAATGATTACGACAACAATGGTGATGAATCTAGAGACGAGACACCCTTTCCTCGTGAGGATGGTGATGAGGAGGATGAGAAGAAAGGACCTGATTTGACGAGAGAGTATGCTCCACCCCCTTCCCCCTCCCCCGACGAAGAGTGTACGAGTCGCAAGTGTCGTTTCATTCAAGGGAGATTCCTTACCTTGATAACTTGCCAAGCATGCCGGATGTGGAAGCTCTTACAAGGGATTTGATGAAATTTGGATAGCAATGTGGGATGAGTCTAGACCAACGATGCTGGCAAAGGGCATGCTTTTTTATGATAAAGCGCGCCTAAGCAGGGCTTGTAAAATACACAAAGTAAAAGAGTGTCGTGAGATGACGGTATGGGAGTCAAGTCCGATTGTATACAAGGTTATTTTTCATAGGTGGTTTTGGCCATGTCATTGGATGTTGCTTGCGAGCAAGGAGAAGACAGGTATGTGGAAAGTGGGTAAATACTTTCCCACCCACACATGCAAAATGGACACATTCAATGGGAATCACTTAAACTTGGATATTGACTTGATTTTTCTTGTTCTTATTTCACTCATCGAAGTATCCATAAGGTATAAAATCAAGGTAGAATAGCCTACTAGACACTTGTACTTGTTCTCATTTGTCATCCCAGTCCATATAATTAATAAAGTTTCATCCAGGCACTTACACTTATTCAAAGTCAATATTTTAAACTCTTCCGACGCTGCGTGTCTCTCAATCACATGGTGCTAGAATCCACGTCAGATAAAGATATGCCACTTCAACATTTAAAAAAAAAATTACATGAAAAAAGTTTTATCTTTCCTCCCTTTTTTTTAAAAACCTTTTCTTTATTTTTCTTTCTTCTCCACCATCATCTTCTCCTTATTGTAATGTCTAAATCTAGCCACCAGATAACACCATGAACAGTACTTTTCCATTCCCAATTCCTTCATAAGAACCTTTATCCCACCTCTACCTGAATATCTTATCTCCAGCATGTTATTTTCTCTCTAAAATACAGTTGCCCAATAACAGTAGCAACCCAATTCTGTTATTCTTCTCGCCATTTTCGTCATATCTTCATTCCTTCACTCATTCACGAGTTCACTAGCTTTAAATCCCTCTCCTTCCCCTGTTAAGATCTCACTTTCCAGAAAAGGGTTCCATAATTTTAACTTCATCCCTATATAACAACAACCATACAAGAGTAATAAAAATTAAAAATTTCTATCAATTAAATTACACTATTTTGTACTAAAAATAAATATTCACAAAGCAAAGAAATAATGGCAAACCGATAATTAACTAGACCATATAAAGCAAAATTAGATCTATGAATTTAAAAAGAAGAAAAGGGGCAGGGGTGGGGAGAAAAGGAAGGGGGAAAAAAACAAATGGGGCAAGGGATGGGGAAAAACTATAATGGGAGGGGGGAAGAAAAAAAGAATTGAGACTAGGTCTGGAGAAGAACGAGAAAGGAAGGGGATAAAGAGAAAAAGAATAGGGGAAAGAGTGGGTCTCGGTGAAAACTAGAAAGAAACATAGTACTATGTTTTTGCCTTTTTATTTCTTTGTCTTCTTCTTTTTTGTGTAATTATTTTTTAATATAAAATTTTACATTCACGCTCGTTATACGCGTGAAGTATACACATTTTATGCAATTCAGTCATTAAGTTGCCACATATGCTCGGTCAATGGTCAGAGGGGTTTAAAATATTGATTTTGAACAAGTTAAAGTGTCTGGATAAAAAAAATAAAGTAAGAGGACCAGCATGACAAAGTGGCACAAGTATAGGTGTCATTTAGGCCATTCTACCTAAATCAAAGAATGCATTAGAGCAGTCCACCAGGAACATGGCCATACCATTACTAAAAGAAAGGCATATCTCGGGCGCAAACGAGCGTCTGAAATAGTCTATGGTAACTGGGATAAGTCATTTGTAGATCTGCCTAGGTACGAGGCTGCACTGCAGCAGTTTAACCCCGGGACAGTTGTTGAATGGAAGCTTGAGCGGAGTCCGGATAAACCAGAATATATATTCAATTACGTGTTCTGGGCATTTAAATCAGCAATTGATGATTTTTCGCATTGTCGGCCCGTAATATCCATAGCTGTGATCAAAGCCCAATCAACCTGTATCCGCCCGATCTCAATAATCATAAAGAATCCCGTATCCTGGAGGCAAAGGACTACACGCTCGTGGAGATCTCTAGGCCTCAGAAAATCCCACAGGTCGTCCACTCTCCTAGCGCTTAGAGTTTGGGACAGTAACTCTCTCTCCCATATATGGGCGGAGCTATGATCGCCCTGAAGCACTAATAGCTCACGAGAGTAAGGGCCGGGATGTATATGCGGTATGTCCATTCCGTCAACTATAAATTAAACAACATTAATTGTATATTTATTATTTGAATTGTACAAGGAATATATATCTATTAGGTTCCAGACTCGATATTTGTGGCCCAACAGCACCAAACTACCATGAATATTTATGTGTATCAAATTTAATATTTTAATAATTTTGTGTGTGTTTGTTTTATAATTTAAATTCTTAAGTTTTAATTATTTAATTATACAAAATATATATACCTATTGGGTTCCAGGCTCGATATTTGAGGCCCAATAGCATCAAACTATCATGAATAATTATGTGTGATAAATTCAATATTTTGATTATTTAATTGTACAAAGTATATATTTTCATCTACCAGTATAAGAAATACTTGAATTACAGGGATTCTACGCTAAAATACTATACAGTTTACTACGCTAAAAGGTTCTACATTTTACTACGCTAATAAATAAACTGAATATAAACAATAAATACATTTTAATAAAATAACATTCACAAAAAAATATATAACATACTAGTTTCGCAAATAAAACGCAAAACGACATGAAAACACTAATATCTAAATCCGGATATTAACATAAAAAATTAAATCTCAATTTTATATTTTTTTTAGAACACGAATATCTAAGTCCGGATAAATATAACATACTAGTTTCGTAAATAAAATACAAAACGATATGAAAACACATTCAATCAACTAATATACATTATTATACAAGTTTCAACACAAAATAAATCGAAATACCTCGATGTAGTATTTTGCATAAAAATTTGAAGACGAAGGAATTAAACCACAATTATACGATGCTCTACTTACGATGTTGGACCTACGTTCTTATCCTTTGTGTGACGGGAGGGGCTCGCAATATTTTTTTTTTAAAACACGAGCAGGGGGACCAGAAGCAGTGGAGTTTCAAAAAAATGGGGGAAAGGAGTTTTTGGTCGGAGAAGAAGATGAAGGGCAATATTTAATTAGGGGTATAAAAATTTTTTATATGCTATATATAGAGTAAGAAAACAAAATGCTAAAACTGTCAGTCAAAAGTTACCGTAAAGGTATAGCGTTTTCTATTTGCACACTATATATAAAAATGGTATTTTTTTTACACTTATTAAGGTAATTTGAGTCCAAAAAGATAATATTTAGGTTCCTGACTCAGAAAAAAAAGACATTTTATAAACATTCTCAAAATTAGGGATGTACAAAGAAAATCGACAAACCGCACCAACCTGATAATGCGAGTCAAATTGAGAAAAAAACCCAGGTATGATTTGTAACGACCCGACCGGTCGTTTTTGGAATTTACGCCCCGATCCCCCATTAATTGCTTCCCCTAAGTTCATTTCTGCTATTTTGGTTTGCCGGGATGTTCGGTGTTAGGATTCGGAGTGTTTTGGGACACTTAATCCCTAAATGAGATCTTAAGAGTTGAAAAATGGTCCGTATTTGGAACAGTGTGAAGACGACCTCGGAATGGAAATCTGATGGTTACGTTAGCTCCGTTAGGTGATTTTGGGGTTGGGAGCGTGTTCGGAATGTATTTTGGAGGCTCGTAGCTCATTTAGGCTTGAAATGCCGAAGTTTGAATTTTTGAAGTTTTCGGTCTGATAGAGTGTTTTTGATACGAGAGTTGGATTTGGATTCCGGAAGTTGCTGTAGCTCCTTCATGTCATTTGGGATGTGTGTGCAAAATTTCAGGTCATTCGGACGAGGTTTGGTTAGGTTTTTGATCGAAAGCGTGTTTTGTTGGAATTCGAAATTCTTAGGCTTGAATCTTTGATTTAATTGGATTTTCAGTGTTGTTTAGGGTGTTTTAAGGATTAGTACAAGTTTGAATGAGGTATTAGGTGGTGTTAGTGTTTTTGGTTGAGGTTCCGGAGGCTCCGGGGTGATTTCGGGTGGTTAACGGGGGAAAATCTCTAAGTTTGCAGCAGCTGGTGTCTTTATTCTTCTGGTATTTTTGCTTCTGCAGTTTTAGGACCGCAGAAGCAGAGCCGCAGAAGCGGCCCCCATTACTGCAGAAGCGAGATTTGGTTCCCCCTCAGGAACCGCAGAAGCAGAGCCGCAGAAGCGGCTAGGCAGCCGCAGAAGCGAAAAAATGGAATGTAAGTGGAAGTCGTAGAAACGACACTTTGACCGCATATGCGGGACCACAGAAGCGGTCCCTTATCCGTAGAAGCGGAAATGTCTGGGCAGAAATAGAAATTTCGAGGGTTTAATTTCATAAGTTTGGAAATTGATTGAGAGCACGGGAGAAGGCGATATCTAGTGGGTTTTGAAGAGAAAATCATTGAGTAATGTTTCTTTGATCCCTTTTCATTATATTTCATCATTATATAGCTAAATACTTCATTTGAATTCGAATTTAGGATAAAAAACTTGGTAATTTGGGGTAAAAGTTCATAGACCAAACTTTGGGATTTTGAGGGGGCATTTGACCTCGGATTTGGAAGATTTTTTATATGGTTAGACTCGTGAGAGTACATGGGTTCTGAAAATATAAAATATTATTCGATTCCGAGACGTTGGCGGGAGGGGCATTTTGGTCATTTACCTATTTTTGCGCCCTAGCTCTAAATTTAATAGTGAAATCAGTTGTTTGCAATATTATTTATGATGTGTAATTGAATTGAATAGATTTGGGCCATTTGGAGTCGGATACTCGTGGCAAAGGCGCGATTCCCAGTGATATTGAGTCGGTTCGAGGTAAGTGGCTTGTCTAACTTTGTGTGGGGGACCTTTTCCCTTAGGATTTTTTCTTGATATTTGAGTGCCTTGTACGCAAGGTGAAGAGCGCGTACTCGAACCGATTGATGAAAATCCGGTTTTACTTAAGTTGTTAATATTTAACTTTCCTTCTTATTTGCCTTATCTTACTTGAAGTTTATTACTTGTGCTAGACTAGGAAAGCATGTCTAACTGACATAATTGCCTAATTTTTCTTAATTTGTTCAATTGTATTACGTGAAGCATGCTAGGCTAACTCTATCTGCTACTCCATTTTTTTTTCATACTTTTCCCTTGATGTGTTTCTGGCTGTGATTGCGCTTTTATTTTGGGACTACGGGACGGTATCCCGGGAGATCCCCCTGCACTTTTATTTTGGGACTATGGGACGGTATCCCGGGAGATCCCCTGCACATAAATGATTGGACTATGGGACGGTATCCCGGGAGATCCCCCTGCATTTTTATTTTGGGACTACGGGATGGTATCCCGGGAGATCCCCTACAAATAAATGATTGGACTACGGGACGGTATCCCGGGAGATTCTTTGATACTGGTACGAGAGTTAGACTACGGGACGGTATCCCGGGTGATCCATTGGACAGTTGAGGAGAGGGCTACAGGACGGTATCCTGGGAGACCCTCATTGGCACTTGAGATTGAGATGTGGTTACCCTGTGTTTATGCTTTATCTTGGTAGTTATCATTGTTTCGTTGATTTGCCTTACTACACTGCCGCGTTTATTATTTGGTCAGATTTCCACATTGTTAATTATTGCTACTGTTGCCTCAGTAGGGCCTTGACGTTTCCTCGTCACTACCCAGCTGAGGTTAGGCTTGACACTTACAGAGTACCGTTGTGGTGTACTTATGCCCTTCTTGCGCAAGTTTTTTTCATGTGTAGATCATACAGGTACCTCTACTCAGGCACACTATCCTTGAGGCGAGAAGATATACGGAGACTTCGAGGTATATCTGCAGCGTCCGCAGACCGAAGAGTCTTCTTCCTTATCCTAGTTGTAGAGCTATTATCCTATCATACTTTTGATGTAATTATTCTGGAGATTAGAGTACTTACTGGAATTCTATTAGCTTGTGTTTTCCCGTGAGTTTCCGGGTTTTGGGATTTGGTTGTAGACTTTCGCATATTCTTAGAGTTGTACAAGCCGGACGGCCTTATACTCAGTTACTATTTTTCATATGTTCAGTTTTAATTGGGTTTTTCGCAATTATTATATCTTTTCTGTAATACTTGGCTTACCTGGTCGTGGGGACTAGGTGCCATCACGACATGTTCACGATCAATGAACTAGGGTCGTGACAAGTTGGTATCAGAGCTCTAGATTCATAGGAGTCACGGGGCACAGGCCGGTTTATTAGAGTCTCGCTGATCGGTAGGGAGACGTCTGTATTTATCTATGAGTGGCTATGTAACTGTTTGGGAAGGATCTTCAGTTCTTTTGAATTCCTTGTCGTGCGATATTTTGACATCAATTCTAAACTTCTGTCTTCTATTCTCTCATAGATGGTGAGGACACGTGCTACACAAGAGGACCAGGCACCCGCGCCCCCAGCTGCCGCTGTCAGAGGCCGGGGCCGGGGTAAAGGTCGAGGACGCGCATGAGGTGCAGCCACAGCACCCGCACGAGCTGCCGCTGAGGTACCACCAACAGATCCAGTTGGAGCCCAATCACCTAGTATACCTACCACAGCTACTACTACTCCAGCGCTCCAGGAGACTCTGGCTCAGTTCATGAGCATGTACACTACCTTGGCTCAGTCGGGGTTGCTTCCCCTTGCTGCAGCCACATCCCAGGCCGGGGGAGGGGAACAGACTCCCGCAGCCCGCACTCCTGAGCAGAGAGTGCAGATGGAGCAGGTCCCAAAGGTTATTCCTGTACCACCTGCAGCACCAGCACAGCCCGAGGGTGGGTCAGCTGTCTCCGAGGACGAGCAGTGCAGGCTAGAGAGGTTCAAGAAATATGATCCCCCAGTGTTCAGTGGCCTAGCATCAGATGACGCCTTGGGATTCTTGGAGGAGTGTCATCGCATTCTTCGCACTATGGGCATAGTGGAGTCTAGTGGGGTCTCTTTCACCGCCTTTCAGCTTCGGGGAGCTCCCTATGATTGGTGGCGTACTTATGAGTTAGACAGTCCAGTCGAGTCTGCCTCACTGACTTGGACCCAGTTCTCAGACATGTTTATGAGGGAGTTTGTT